>JAVSCE010013571.1:0-58564 GCA_032199065.1 Smutsia gigantea | reverse complement strand
TTTTTATAAATATATTTTCTATATATATTTTTTTCTCCTCAAAACCAGAATTCATCTGTTACAAATATAAAATAGTTTCTACACATACGAGAATCTGATATTTTTTCTTAGGTTACTATAGGGTGTTTTATCATGTTTTTCCTTAAAGGAGACACATTATACTGCCTCCTAGAGTATTCTTTACCTAGAAGCTGTTTATAAGAATACAGCAAATAGAGGCTATGTATTTTCAAATGTACATTTGCATTTGATTTGATAAAATTTATACTGCCTGAGTTTTAGTTTCAAAAGTAAATTTTTGTTCTTTTTTAAATTACTCTAAGCAGACAGTAAGCTGCAGTGACCACAGCAATGGAGAAAATTGATTTTAAGCTCCTGTGACTAGCTCTTTGTTTTCTGTTTGTTTTGCTTTGTTTTGGGTGATTTTTGGCAGTGCTTGAGAGCTGCTCAGAGTTTTAAAATTTTCTTTCCTTTTTTTTCAAGAACTTTCACAGGCCTTCAAAGCTATCTGCTGGCAAGTGGTACCCTCAAACAACTGGATATGATTATTTTGTTATTTCATTCAATCACTTTTGTTTTATTATCTGAAATGCTCTGTCTTACACTATGTTTTTAAATTCAAAAATAAATTAAATAGGGTCCTTGACCTCAGATAGCTTAGATCATATATTTAGTGTACACAGTCCCATTCAGTCATCCATTACATAGAGGTCAATTTCAAAACTACGTTTTAAAGGCCTATTTGATTGTGCAGTAAAGACAAGATTCCAAGTAAAGAATGGCATTGAATATCTAGTAATAACAGTGTTAGGCATACCTCACTAGGCAGGTATAATTAGAAAATCATGGAATGGTGGTTGAGACAGTAAGCTGAAGCTTAGAAATTTGTACTATTTTGAAAACAAACTTTATTTAAGGACCAATACATCTCAGTTAGATTCAAATCCTGGCTTTTACATTTATTAGCTGTGTTAACAAATTCTCTCTCAGGACTTTAGTTCCCTATATATAAAATTCCTACAGCTCCCTTCTGTAAGACTGGAAGTATTGGAGGAAGGGAGGGGCCTCACTGGAGGAACCCGACTCGAGCCCAAGAAAGAGAACAGCGAATGTCACTCATACTCTGCCTATCCAACTGCTTATACTAAAGAGTTTCGGTACCTCACTCATACCACTCAATCCATATGTTTGTGTGTCTAAGTGTAAATGAAAAATATTTTTGTACCTCTGGATAGTATTAATAAAAATTGATTTAAAAACAAGCACTTGTGAATATTGGGCATTCTAAAACTTCTGGAGAATTCTAATAAAATATATTAAGCTCTCTACATGACCCCTCCAGAATTTAAAAACTTTCAGTGAGTATTTTTATATTTTATGGTAGTACATTTATTTGCATAAACTCAGTAAGAATCTGCTTTCCTTGTAACAAGACCAGTTAAAAAACCCTGGTTATATTACCAAGGCTTTGACTGGAATGTCATACCTGAAAGACACATGCGTAAACTCAGATATGAACAGACAGCTTTAAGGAACTAAGATTGACATTATAGAGCCAACAAAGTCCCTCAGAAGAACTGGCCTGGTACCTTGCTTACAGGGTTCCCAGCAACCTTACCAGGTGAGTAAGTAAGGTCACTTCTTGGCAGGTGTAGGAACCTCAGGAAAATCTTGGGAACCTCAAGAAGAGAGGAATTCACCCAAATATACAGGTACTGCAGGCAAAACCTGATAGCAAGTCTGGCTTGGCTTTCTGGCCTCTAGAGGCCTTTAAAAGTCCAATCTGAAATTCCCTATGAAAAGTTCCAGCAAAGCACATTTAAAAGAGCCTGTGTAATCAATTGCTCTTCTTGCTGCACTTATGCAAATAATCAAGCCAAGTGTTAATTATTTCCTTAATCTAGTTACTTCTAATAAAAATGAGAGTGATTTTAGAGAAAAGTATTGTTTCAATAATGCAGCCTGTCTATACTGAGTCCTAATACTAGGCATTGGGACATACACTAGGAATATAAGCATTCTTTGGTGAAGATTAGTTAAAACAAAAAAGCCAGGAATAACCTGGCCTGGAATGTTTGAACATCCCCCAGATAAGAAAGTACCTCAGCATAGCTCAAGTCTCCATTGTGTCAATTAAATGAGACTATTGTGGGGTTTACTCTGGCCTACTAAAGGGTCCAGTTTATCTTTAACTTTACCCAGATGCTTCTTTTCCTCCTCCAGCCCCTAATAAAGTAATATATAACCTGGGCAATTAATATAGCAGGTGGGCCCAGCCGTAAACAACATAGTGGAGAGGAAGGAAGACAACACATACAAACAGGTTATGGGTCACCCCGACCCAAAAGGGCAGCCCCAATCCTCATCCCATTGCTGGTTGGCTTGGGAATAGCGGGGTCTAGACCCCCTCCTTCATCCAGAAATGTACCATTGCCTTTCTTCCCCCTACCCTCCATAATTCAGTATCAAATGAAGTAATGTCTCTCAGGGTAGAAAGCTTCCAAAATCCTGCAGTAGCACTGTAGACAGCCTCAATCTTGATTAATTGTTCCCATACCACACTGGTAGATATTTTTTGTCAAACTGGATATATATGTAAAGCTCCATAGTAGAAACAGGAATATAGTGGGTACTTAAATTTTGGTTAATATGGCATTATTTGATGTATTAATCTCTAAATTTACAGATGTGGAAACAAAGTCTCAGAAAGATTAATTGTTTTTCCCAATGTGATACAGTTTATAAATGGCAGACATGTGATTTGAACCCAGGACTTTCTGATACCAAAGGCAGTTCTTTCCCACAATATCAGTGTCTCTTCACCTTTTTTTTAAATATGAATTTCACACAGAGAATAAAGGAAAACAAAGCATGTTATTCAAATCTTCCCAATGATCTTATATTTTAATTATTCATGTGTTTGTCAATAAAAACAACTGCAATTACTGAAAGATAGCTGTATAGAGCAATTAGCACTAGGTCCTCAGTGAAATGTCATATATTTAGTAATGTATTTTTTTTCTGTATTGATTGTCTTCATAGTTAGAAGCGGCACTAAAATTGAGGCAGATGTAAAAATAATTTGAAAATGAGCAAATATCATTGGGGACTCTAATTTGTCCCTGCAAAGGTTTCCTAAGTTCTTTTATTCTGTTTTTCCATTACAATGTAAAATAAAATTTTGAAATCAAGAACATTGTCAAACACTTGAATGAATATGTTTCATTCTAAAGACAATAAAATTGTTCATGCTCTACTTACAAAATGTCTATGGAAAAACATATTTTGAAGAGCTTACGTGCATTAAAATGTCAAATAATTTTTAGCATTACTCCCTAGTTACTTGTTAAAATTTATGGTGTCATTTGCTTGGCTTTTTACCCCACCAACTATTCTCACTAATTCCTTCCCTTACCACTTTTCTACTCATCCACAAAATAGTACCAGATGATCCAAGTAAAATATATTGGGAAGTAGAACCCATGGAGTTTACATTTACATTGCAAACCCTCTTAAGCAAGTCATGTTATTCTTATTGTTAACAGCTATTTTGAATTATAATTCACATTATAAAATTCACCCTTTTAATGTGTATGAGTTTCTTATAGATTTTAGTATATTCACAAAGGTGGACAGCCATCACCACTAATTCCCCAACGTTTTCATCACCTCCAAAAAACATCATACTCATTAGAAGTCACTCTCCATTCCCTCCTCACACCAGCTCCTGGAAACTGCTGTAAACTTTTGGTATCTATGTATTTGCCTATTCTGAACATTTAATATAGATGAAAACATACAACATATGGCCTTTTGTAACTGACCGCTTCCATTTAGCATAATGTCTTCAAGATTTGTTAATGTCACAGCATGTATTAGTATTCCATTCCATTTTGTGACTGAATAATATAACATATTTTTGATTATCTACTCACTAGTTGATGTACATTTAGGCTGTTTCTACTTTTTGGCTATTAGAAATAATGCTATTATGAATATTTGCTTAGAAGTTTTATTTATTTTGAGTAAATGACTAGAAGTAGAATTGCTAGGTCATATGAAAATTCTGTTTAACATATTTATATACCATGAAACTGTTTTCTAAAATGGCTGAAATATCTTACGTTCCCGCAAGCAATGTACAAGGACTCATATTTCTCCATATCCTCACCAACATGTCCTATTGTCTGTCTTTTTATTACAGGCTTTATTATACTTGCTGTGATGTGACATTTCATTTTGGTTTTGATTTACAATTCTCTAATGACTCAATGTTGCACAATATTCATTGTCATGTGCTTATTCCTTTAAGTCTTATTTTTTGAGGTATAATTGACATAAAATATTATATTAGTTTCAGATGTATAATAGAGTGATTTGATGTTTTGTATACATTGTAAAATGGTCACCGCAGTAAGTCCATCTACCATCTGTCACCTTACAAAGTTAAAACAATGTTAACTGTATTCCCCATGCTGTATATTACATCCCCATGACTTCATTTTATAACTGGAAGTTTTTACTTCTTAACCTGTTTCACACATTTTGCCACCCCAAAGCTCTCCCATCTGGTAACCACCAATCTGTTCTCTGTATCTACAAGTCTGGGTTTTTCTTTGTTTTGTTTGTTTTGGTTTTTAGAGTCCACATATGTGAAATAATTGTCTTTGACATATTTTACCTAGCATAATACCATCTAGGTCCATCCATGTTGTTGCAAATAGCAAAATTTCATTTTTTTATGGCTAAGTAAAAGTCCATTGTGTGTAAATGTGTGTGTGTTTGTGTGTACAAGTCACTTACAGTTTTTACTATATTCACAAAGGTGGGCAACCATCACCACTAATTCCCAAATATTTTCATCATCCCAAAAGAAATCTCATACTCATTAGAAGTCACTTCCTATTCCCTCCTCACCCCATACTATGGAAACTACTAATAAACTTTCTGTTTGATAGATTTGACTATTCTGGACATAAACACATATTTATCTATCCATCCACTGATGGACACTTAAGTTGTTTCCATATCTTGGTTATTGAAAGTAATGTTGCAATGAAAACAGAGTGTGCATATATCTTCTCAAATAAGTGTTTTAGTTTCTTCAGATATATACCCAGTATTCGAATTTCTGAATCATGTGGTGGCTCTAGTTTTAATTTTTTGAGGAACCTCCATATTGTTTTCCATAGTGGCTGCCCAGTTCACATTCCCACAAATAGTGCACAATGGTACCCTTTTCTTCTTCACATGCTTGCCGACACTTTTTATTTCTCATCTTTTAGATAATAGCCATTCTGACAGGTGTAAGGTGATATCTCATTGTGGTTCTGATTTGCATTTCCCTCATGATTAGAGATGTTGAATATCTTTCCACATGCAGGGTGAGCCTCTGCCTGACTTATTTGGAAAAAACATCTATTCAGATCTTATGCCCCTTTTTTAAATCAAATTGTTTATAGTTGTTGAGTTGTATGAGTTCTTTATGCATTTTGGATATTAACTTCTTATCAGATATGTTATTTGCAAATATTTTCTCCCATTCAGTATGTTCCCTTTTCATTTTGTTAATGGTTTCCTTTTCTGTGCAGAAGTTCTTTAGGTTAGTCCCATTTGTTTATTTTTGTTTTTATGTCCTTTGCTTTGGAGTCAGATCCAAAAAATCACTAAGACTGATGTGAAGGAGCTTACCACATATGTTTTCTTCTAGGAGTTTTATGGTTTCAGGTCTTATATTCAAGTCTTTGATACATTTTGAGTAAATTTTTATGTACATGTAAGAGTGGTATAGCTTCATTGTTTTGCATGTAGCAGTCCTGTTTTCCCAGCACCATTTATTGAAGAGACTGTCTTCCCCCATTGTATATTCCTGCCTCCTTTGTTTTGGATTAATTGACCGTATATCTGTAGGTTTATTTCTAGGCTCTCTATTCTGTTGCATTGATCTATTTGTCTGTCTTGATGCCAATATCATACTGATTTTATTACTACAGCTTGTAATATAGTTTGAAATCAGGAAACCTGATACCTCTTGCTTTGTTCTGTCTCAAGATTGTTTTGGCTTTTCTGGGTCCTTAGTGGTTATGCACAAATTTTAGAATTATTTGTTCTAGTTGCTTGAAAAATGTCATTGGAATTTATTAGGGATTGCAGTGAATGTGTAGATTGCTTTGGATAGTATGGACATTTTAACAATACAACCACACCTTAGAGATATTATGCATTCAGTTCAAGGCCATGGCATAAACAAATATTGCAAAAAAGCAAATCAAATAACTTTATTTCCCAGTGTATATAAAACATATGTTTACACTATACTGCAGTGCATTAAATGTGCAAAAGTATTGTCTAAAAACTGTACATACAATTAAAAATGTTGCTAAAAAATGCTAACCATCATCTGAGCTTTCAGCAAGTTGCAATCACCAGTCATAGATCACCATAACAAATATAATAATAATGAAAAAGGTTGAAATATTGGGAGAATTACCAAAATGTGGCACAGAGACACAAAGTGAGCAAATGCTGTTGAACAATTGTTCCAACATAATTTCTTTATGCAGAGTTACCACAAACCTTCAATTTGTAAGAAAATGCACTATCTGAAAAGTGTAATAAAGTGATGTTTTTCTTGTTCCTTTCCAATTTGCATGTATTTTCTTTATTTTTCCTACCTAATTTCTCTGACTAGGACTTCCAATACTGTATTGAATAAAAGAGGTAAGAGTGTGCACATTTCTGTTCTTGATCCTAGAGGATAAACTTTCAGCTTTTCTCCATTGAAAATGGTATTACCTGGGGTTTGACATATATGGCCTTTACTATATTGAAGTATGTTTCCTCTACACTAACTTTGTGGAGAGTTTTTATCATAAATGTTGAGATTATATGATTTTTATCTTTCAGTTTGTTAATGTGGTGTATCACATTGATTGATTTGTAGATGTTGAACCATCCTTGCATCCCTGGAATAAATCTCAGTTGATCATGTTGTATGATCCTTTTAATGTATTATTGTTGAATTTGGTTCACTAATATTTTGTTGAGCATGTTTGTACCTATCATTCATCAAGAATATTAATATATATATTTATTTTTTATATAAATATACAGTTTTTGTAGTGTCCTCTGATTTTTGTTACCAGGGTAACTTGGTCTTGTTCAATGAGTGTGGAAGCTTATTCCCCTCTTCAATTTTCTGGAAAGGTTTGAGAAGGATAAGTATTAAATCGTCTGTCTTTTTGACATTTTAGCATTAACCAGTCAAGCCATCTGGTCTGGACTTTTATTCTCTGGAATGTTTTTGAATACTGATTTAGTCTTCTTACAAGTAATGTGACCCTATTCAGATTTTATATTTCTTCATGATTAAGTTTTGGAAGATTGTAAGTTTCTAGAATTTACCCATTTTTTCTAAGTTGTCCAATTAGTTGGCTACAGTTCTTCACAGTAGTCTCTTATGATTGTTTGTATTTCTGTAGTATCAGTTATAACTTTTCCCCTTTCATTTCTGACATTGAGTTCTCTTTTTCTCTTGGTGAGTCTAGCTGAAACTTTGTTAATTTTATCTTTCCGAAGAACCAGCTCGTAGTTTCATTGTTTAATTTCTACCATCTTTTTAGTTTCTATTTTATTCCATTTCTGGTCTTTATTATTTCCTTCTTCTAACTTTGGGTTCATTTGTTCTTCTTTTTCTAGTTCTTTTAAGTATAAAGTCAAATTATTTGACATTTCTCTTGTTTCCTGAGTTAGGACTATATTGCTATGAACTGCCCTTTTAGGACTGCTTTTGCTGCATGCTGTAAATTTTGGTATGTCATTTTGGTTGTAATTTTTCTCCATGCGTGTTTTGATTTCTTCTATGACTCAGTAGTTATTTGGTAACGTGTTTACACTGTACATATTTGCAGTTTTTCTTTTCTTGTTGTTAGTGATTCCCAGTTTCATACCACTGTCATCAGAAAAATATTTGATGTGATTTAAATTCTCTTGAATTTATTAAGACTTGTTTTGTGGAGAATGTTTCATGTGCACTTGGAAAAAAATGTGTATTTGCTGCTTTGGGGTAGAATGTTCTGTATATATCTATTGAGCCCATCTGTCCTAATGTGCTATTTAAGGCCAATGTTTTCTTATTGATTTTCTGTCTCAGTGATATATCCATTGATGTAAGTAGGATGTTAAAATCCCTACCACTATTGTATTGCTGTCAATTTCTCCTTTTTAGGTCTATTGATTTTTGCTTTATATATTTTGGTGCTTCTATGTTAACTGAATATATATTTATAATTTCACTTCTTGCTGGATTGAACCCTTATAATTATCTAGTGTCTTCTGTCTTTTATTACAGTCTTTGTTTAAAATCAATTTATCTGCTATGAGCATAGCTCTACCAGAGTTTTTTTGTTTGTTTGTTTCCATTTGCATGGCATATCTTTTCCCATCCCTTCACTTTCAGTCTGTGTGTGTCTTTACTTCTGAAATGATTGTCTTGTAGGCAGTATATAGATGTGTATTTTTATACATTCAGCCACTCTATGTCTATTCATTGGTGAAGTTAGTTCATTTACATTCAAAGTAATTATTGATATGCATGTGCTTGTTGCCATTTTGTTACATTTAGATTACTTTCTCATTTTCTTTTATGTATTTCTCATAAATGTTTTTGCTTTGTGGTTACTGTGGGATATATTTATCTATATGTATATAGATAGATATCTATACTTCTTAGTAGCTTTATAAGTTATTAATTCACTACTTTTACTATATATTTGCCTTTTCCAGTGAGATTTTTACTTTCATATGTTTTCCTGTTGTTAATTAGTGCCATTTCATTTCAGCTTAAAGAAGTCCCTTTAATATTTCCTGTATAGTTGGTTTAAAAGTGGTAACTATTTTAGCTTTTTCTTGTCTGGGAAATTCTATCTCTCCTTCAAATCTGAATGATAACCTTGCCAGGTAGTGCATTCTTTTTTGGAAAATTTTTCCTTTCAGCACTTTGAATATGTCATGCACTTCCTCCTGGCTTGCAAAGTTCCTGCAGAGAAATCTGCTAGTTGATTTATAGAGTCTCTTTTGTAAATAACAATTTGTCTCTTACTGCTTTAAAGATTTTATTTTTAACTTTTTACACTTCAACTGTAATATGTCTTGGTCTGATTCTCTTTGGGTAAATTTTATTTGGCTCCCTGGACCCAGGTGTCTGTTTACTTCCATAGGTTAGGGAAATTTTCTTTTATTCCTTCAAATAATATTTCTGACACATTCTCTCTTCTCATTCTGGAACATAATGAACATAATGTGAATATAATGAACATAACATGAATGTTATTCTGTTTGATGTTGTTCTAGCGGTCCCTTAAGTTATCTTCATTTTTAAAATTATTTTCCCATTTTGCTACTTTGCCTGGTTGAACAGCATTGCTGTATCTTCCAGGTCAGTGATCTGTATTCTACTTCTTCCAGTCCACTGTTGAATCAATCTTTCTGCTATATTTTTCTGTTCAGTTTTTTATATTCCTCAGTTCTGTGACTTCAACTTGGTACTGTCTTATGATTTCAGTCTCTTTGTTGAAGATCTCAGTGTGTTCATCCATTCTTCTGAGTTCTATGAGCATCTTTATGACCATTACTTTGAATTCTTTATCAGGTGAATTACTTATCTCTGTATCATGAAGGTCTTTTCTGAAATGTGTCTTGTTTTTTTTTGGAACATATTTCTGTTTCTTCCTTTTGTTTGACCCTCCATTTTTTGTGTGTATTATGCAAAACAGCTACCTCTCTCAGTCTTAAAGAACTAGCCTTCTGTAATGTGATAATCTTTCTCATTCAACCTCGCCCTAGCTCTTAGTGGTCTCTCAAACCTGTCTGATTGCCTAAACTGCCTGATATATTCTTGATATCTCTGCAGGGTGTGTCAAGACCTGTCAGTGATTGCAAGTGGAGAAATCTCATTTAGCACTTAGTTTCAGGCTTATTAGAAGTCAGACTCTCAGGTCAAAGCTTTTAAAGTATGCAAATATATATAGATACAGTAATATGAATGCCAAATCATAATCCCTTTTGGCCTCCAGATCAGGATATCTGGAGGTCTTACCAGGGCAACAGTTGTAAAAATCAGGGCTCCAGACAAGTGTTTGAGCTCCTTTCTGGGAAGTCTCATTGAACTCTAATGAGGCCAAGTTATGGTACATGGATGGTGTTTCAGTGCTTATAATCCCTTAAAGCACCTCCTTAGCTTCTAGATGTGTGAGAAACCTGAAGCCTGTCTCTCAGGATGAAACTCCAGGCTAAATAAAAAACCTTTTTTATTAATAGGAACAGAGTTGCTATGCTTCAGTTTGTTTTCTGTGCAGTACCCTGGGAGTGGTGGTCTGCTAAGAGATGTCTTTTTGATTTTTACAGTCCCATGGAGCTCCAGAACACCAGCCTTCTTGGCCACCAGGGCCAAGAAATCAAGGGTGTCTCCTGTATGGATTGTGCATGCCTTCTGGCTTTAGCAAGACACATAAAGAGTGCAGGGGACAGGCATGCTTACCACCTTTTGAAAGACAGTGGAAAAATGTCATGACCACACATGTTTGCAAGCTTCATTCAGCACTGCAGCAAGGATATGCATTGTCTCTATATGCATGCTGGATTTAGAATGGAGTGCAAGAATGCTGTGACTGCTTGTGCTCATCCATCCAGCCAAGTAGTAGGAGAGCAGTGCAATTGTCTACACTCTCCAGACTCAGCAAGTGCTGTGACCACTTGCCCCCACCCATCCCACCAAAGCTGTGGGGGTATGCTTCACCTGAGTTTCCATGTATTTGTTAGCAGGATATATGTAAAGTGGAACAATGGTGTCCACCAGTGCCTCAGTCTCTGAAGAGCATCTTATCTTTACCCACCACTCTAGCCAATGCTCCCCAGCAAATAAATCTCCTTCACATATATTCTAAGGGCTTTTCATGCTCTTGTCTTTTTCTGAGTCTTAGGGAAGCAAGACTGCACATGAGAACTCCAAAAGGGAATCTCAGTTTCCTAGAGCGTGTTAATATCCCCAGACATCAGCTCCATTAGCTTTCCATGCCAGGTATTTTGGATGCTTATCTTTCCAGTTAAGATCCTTGGGGTGGGGGTATATAACTCCAGGGAGGAAAATAAGATCCAAGTCTGGGGCAAATAACCTTGAAGCCAAAATTAAAGGGAGAAATAAAGTGGGAGAAACCTGTTTGTTGCCTACAAGCAGTTGTCCACTTCTGCTCACCCATGTCTCCCGCAAACTGGCTGCAAAAAAGGAACTGCACCAAACCTCTCCAGTCTGGATATACTGTTTTTTCCCCCACCCTTGTAATCATCTATTGATACAGAGATGGATTACTTCTCTCCACCCCTTGGAAACACCTATTGATATGGAGAGGCACTAAGGCCAGATGAGAGATTCAGGAAGTATTGCAATTTACCCACAGAGTGCCTAATGTGGGGTACCAACTCCTCACTCCTTTGGGGAAGTACTTATCTGGTGAGATTCCTCCATTTTGAGTGTTGCCATGATAGGTATGGAGGTTTTTGTGAAACCATGTCTCTTTTTCTCCTGCCAATCTTGATGTGGTCCTTTTATCCATTGTCAGGGAGTGCAGTTCACCTGCTTTTCAGATCTTTTATGGAGGGAAATTATCCATATGTATCTATAGATTTGGTGTGTCCATGGGAAAAGGCAAGCTCAGTATCTTCCTATATCAACATTTTGGACCCTCTCTATATATATTTCTGTAATTCTTTAGATATGGTTTTCTTTAGTATTTTGAAAATGTTTATAACACAACTTTAAAGACTTTGCCCAGTGAGTCCAACATAATGACTTCCTAAAGGACAGCTCCTATTGTCTGGTTTCCTTGTCTGTTCATTTTTTTGTGGCCCGTGTATTAGCCATACTTCCCTGCTTCCCTGTGACTCTTTTATTTTGTTTTTCTTTTTGAAAACTGGGCATTTTATGTAATAAAATGTGGCAACTATGGAACAGATTTTCTTCTTCTCTAGGGTTTGCTTTTGTTCCCATTTGTTTATACAGTGACTTTCCTGGACTATTTCAGTAAAGTTCATATTCTCTATTATGTGCTCCCATCGAAGGCTCTGTTCAGTCAGCTTTGTGATCTGCTAATGATTGGTCAGAAACTTGCTGAAATGTCGTGAAATGATATATTTCCTATCTTTTGCCAAGAGGACACGTATATGTGTTGGGGTATGACTTTAATGCTCATGTAGTTTTCAGCCCTACCTTAACATTCACTTCTGGAGGCCATAAACCTCAAGGTACTCCACAATTAAAAGATCAGAGCCTGCTCAGATCTTTAGTGAGCATGTGCACAGGCTTTCACATGAACACATCAGAATTTTTAAAAGCTCCCTATGTATATATAATTACTCAGATATCTCTTAATTTTTGGTCAGGCTCTTGTTTGTTTCAAATGGCATCACCATAGGCAACTGAAATATTGAACAAGTGCCATTGATTTTTTTTTCACTGTAAAATGCCCAAGAGATAGTTTTTCCTACTGACTGAGCTCTGAGTTAGGTTAAATACAGTGATGTCTATGAATAAGACTTTGCCAGGTAGCTTCCAAACAGATCAAATAATGGCAATTCTTTGAGGATGAGACTCTTATGAGCTCTAAGCCAATTCTGCCCCCTCCACTTGTTGCTTCTCCACTGTTTTCACAGCTACTACGCTAGCACAACTGCTGATTTTCAAGGGTGCTGAACTGGGGAAAAGCATGTAAGACTAGACAAAGTTACACTGCAGCAAAGCTTATTGTACCTTAAAATATTCAGACATTATTCTCAAATAAATGCTTCTCAGATTTTTTAAAACTTTTGGCATATTTCCAGAGTTCTGTAAAAGTTGATTTTTACAATTTTTGTCAGTTATGAAGGACTGGATTTTCAGAGTACCCTATTCCACCATTCTGAAAATCCCACCTACAAGGTGTTAAATTGTGATAGTAGAAAATAAGCTATTATTCTTCAATATTCAAGCATTTTAATGTTACTTTTATTTCTAATTTAAACTAAAATACATATGTATTTTTAACTGCTAATTTTTAAGTTTTATGCAATTTTGTAATAAATGATTTCCTGATATGCCCTTACCTTATTTTTCAAAAGCCCTATATTGAATATAATTTATCAAGCTTTCTGAGATTTTAGTTTTTCCCACTTCAAAATAATCTCTAGCTGACATTTAGCTTCTTAGAAATTAGTGTGCTATGTCAGATTTATTGAGAATATACTCTGATTTATACACTAAACACTAAAACATAATTGTACAGTGTAGGAATGTGTATAAAGAAATTTTAAAGTACTTTCATATTTATGTAGACTCATTACTTTATAGTGCTATTTAGCAGTGTGGGTAAAATTGCAGTATTTCCAGAATCTCTTGCCTGGCTTTAGTGTGTCTCCATATAATAGGTGTGTCCAAGGGGTGGAAAGAAGTAGTCCATCTCCATATCAATAGGTGATTACATGGGTGAGTGAGGGCTTATCTGGACCAGAGAGGTTGGGTGGGGGCATCTTCTTCTGCAGCTAGGTCATGAGAGACACAGGAGAGCAGAAGAGGACTGTTTGTAAGAAATAAACAGGTTTTTCACACTTTATTTCTCCCTTTGACTGATTTTGGTTTCAAGGTATTTTGTCGTAGGACTTTCCCCCAGTTACAACTAGTGAATCTTACTTTACAATACTCTGGTATGTCTAATTAGAATCATAAAGCTAATGGCTTTCATGTCTTTTGTCTCATATAATTGCTGCGGAATGATTCAAAAATTTTTGGCCAAGAGTGATATGTGTGTTTGACTTTCCATGTGCTCACTCCATGCATATAACAAAATACTTTTTATTGAAAAAAGAAAGATGAATAAGTGATGGAGTGAAAGAAATATATTTTATTTTTCTCTCTGGATTTACCTAAATCATATGTCTAGCTGATTTTCTCCACTGTCTATTCTAGCAGATGAGTGCTCTTCTAGTGCTCCTCCATATCACCCTCCGTTAGGTATAGAAAATGTCTTGGAGGCTGAAAAAATAGTCCATTATAACTTATAGAAACACTTTAAAGGCTCTCCAGTATTTGGACAGTTCAAAGGAACCCTGAAACTAACTGAAATGGAGAATGAGAAAAAATGTCTGTCTTGGCTTTCTGCGTTGTTAGTTATCTAATTATAATTTGTTTAGATATGAATGATAAGAAAATAAAGTTGGAAATTTGAAAAGGTTTTTTTTCTGGTATAGCCATATAAAGTTTAAAGAAATCTCTGCATCTATCTGTACTTTTGGCTAGTCATCATATTTCTGCCCATCTTCATGCTCACCAGAGATCACAGTGTTTTATATGCTAGTTCTAAAAAAGAAGTGCTTCAAAAGTATAAAACTCACAGCCTGCTTTATATTTTTATTCCAGTTCTCATGAATTACTACATTACATTGTTTGATCCTGGCATGTTAATTTTCAGATTCTAGAAAAATTTATTTCACAGTTTTAACATGGCTATTTGAGCTCTTCTAAGAGAGCAACTATCCTATTTTTCCAGTACTCATTTATTATAGATGGCTGTTGCCCTAAGTATAGCATTTAGAAGAGTATCCTATAGTAGCTGTTTTAACAATAACAAACCTTTCCCTGGTGTTTGGGTTTCTTAGTCTTTTATTTTAGACAAGTATGTTATTTAAAATATTTATTTTTATCTGGAAAAAGGCAACCAGTCCAAGATGCAGTACACAAAATACTGGTCTAAACATTTTAAATTATCTGAATATATTATCCCAAATGAATTGCTCCTAGCCTTCCTGCCTCATTAATTTCTTTGCTACAAGCCAAGCTTGAAGAGATACCAAAATCTCTTTCTCCAGAATGCTAGCACTGGATATCACTCACTGTCACACTAAACAGCACTGTTCCTTGCCACACATAAACCAATCAACCAGAAACCTGAACTATCTCCTACTCAGGTTGAGTTCCAGTTCAGTAGACTGTCCTCAGATAAGGGGAACAGTTCTCTTCTGTATTTATTTAGAAGTATCAAGTCCAGTGTTCTGGAACATGTCAGTTCTTTTTACTGCTTCTCTTGAGTTTCTTAGAACCTACTTAGGCTAATCATGTCCTGAGGGCCTGTTCTAATAGCACAGTATTGTAGATACTTTTGTGTGTCATGCAGACCTCCCACTGAAAAATAAAGCACTTAAAGCACTTTTACCCTTAATCTATGCCAGCTGTGTTGTATGCTAATTGCTCACAATCAAGCCCCACTATAGACATTGCTCTTCAGTGGAGGATAACTGATTCACCCCAAGTTATGTGCCGACCTTGGGGAATCTGGCTTCTAAAGATTGGTACAAAGGCTCTGCCCTTTTCCCCCAATTCAGTAAAGCTCTCCCATAATTTTTTTTCTTTGACATCCATAAGGTTATCATCCATAGAAAACCATGGAGATGTGTTGTAGAACACTGTCCCTAGGGGCAAGACAGCTGGGGCAAGTATAATATTCAAGTATATGAACAAAAGTAACCAAAGTTGAGTGATCAGGAAGCCTCTCCAACCCTTGATAAAATGTCAAAATCCCTTCCTAATATTCCAGATATGATCTTGTTTTCTAACCTAGAACTCCTGTCTAAAGGAAAGGCTGAATTTCCAGGAGAAAGGACATAGAAACAGCATAGCAACTATATGTACTACTGATTCCCCCAGTGCATCCTCAAAGGTTTTAGTGATCATTTATTCAAATATCCAAATGCTGAGTAAAGGATGATATTTAGATATTTCAAGGATGGTTAGACCTAGAGTCTGAATTGATATTAATACCTAAGGACCTGATGTATCAACATGGCCCCCCTTATTGGAGTGAAGTCATATAGAAGCCAGGTGATAAATAGACTCCTGAGCCACAATGAATCTACTGTCCATGGAATACGCAGTGACTACTTCCTTGGACCCCAAATGTATAATTGGAATTAGTATAGCTGATAATTGGCAGAAGAGCCCAGTTGACTTCCTGGCCCTGAAGTGAGAGCTAATTTTGATGCAAGGCCTAAAATTAAGTCATAATATTATGTGTGCCTTGACATCTGTGGGAAACCAGCAGGGCCTGGAATGACCTAACCACCAGTTCCCCTCCATACTCTGCTCTAGTAGGTAAGGTCTCCTAGCCAAACAACACATCATGTCAAATGAACCAAGTACAGTTCCTGCTTATCACTAAGTAGCAGGCTTCAATTACTTGCCAGCCCATGAAATTACTCAAATAAGGAATTACAGTCTTCCATGGGAAACAGGAGGTACTTCACCCTCTTGATAAAACATATGTCTCATATACTCCCTGGTTGTTCACTTGGTTTCCAAGTGCAACCCCCAATGTGGCCCTGCATGGTGTGCAGTGCCATCCTTCCCCAGACTATGAATATATGTGACTAGAAAACTATTGATTATCTCATACATCCAGTGTTGATTTTATGTTTGGCCATTCCCATAACCCTAGAACAATGGGATGCATAGGAAGTGATTAAAACTCTATTTCAGTGGGAAACGTAAATGGAAACCTCTGCAACTGCCTTTATCCCCCAAACCTAAATGATAAAACAAAAATAATTTCAGACTGGTGCCAGTAAACATACTGGGATCAGTAGTGTCCCCTAAAAATTCATGTCTACCCACAACCTAGGAATGTGACCTAATTTCAAAATAGGGTCTCTGAAGAAGTAATCAAATTAAGATGGGAACATACTGGATTATAGTAGACTCTAATCCAATGACTGGTGTCCTTACAAGAAGAGGGAAATTTGGAAAGAAAGACACACAATGTAAGAAAACAATGTGAATATGGAAGCCAAGATTGGAGTGATGTATCTACATAACCATGGCATGCCAAAGAATACTAGCAACCACCAGAAGCGAACACAGACAAGGAAGATGTAGGGAAAATGGAAGTTCCTATGGCCAGGATCCTCACCTGCACCTAAAGTACTTGATAATGTAATTCACCTACTGCTAGGCTACTGCTCCACACCGCTAGACAATAAGCTATTATTGACTAAGTAACTATATAAAGAGCTATTCCCAGTGCTCTTGGCAGAGGCAGAGACAGAGGAGGATTACAGACCTGCAGATGGTTGGATGCAGATGTGATTGTAGTGCTTGACCTGTCTCCAGGAGAATAAAGTTGGGTATAAACACTTTCACCCCAACAACATTCCATTGTCAAAGAAGAAGGAAAGAACCACTGATACGTGCATCATTTTGTATCCATATAAAAAATATAACACTGAACAAATGAATCCAAAACCAAAAGGCATTTATATGAAACTCAACAAAAGAGGAATCTAAACTATAGTGGCAGAAAGCAGATCAGTGATTGTCTGATCTAGAAGTGGAGGTAGAGACTGACTGAGAGTGGGTACAAATACATTTTTAAGGTACTAGAAATGTTTATGGCTTCATTTTCTTGACAATTAATGAATGTATGCCTTTGTCAAAACTCATCAAACTGTTAACACTAATAATATGTGCAGTTTGCTTTTTGTAAGTTATATCACAAAAAAATTAATCTTAAAAGAAGCAAATTTTGGTGTGCTGTTTACAGACAGGTCCTTGACCCTGGGACACTAACTGACCATGCAACCAGAACTGCCCATCATTATTTGGTCCCATCACACCCACTCAAATGGTAAGGCAGGTCCAGCAGCAAACCATCCCAAAATTTAAATGTTACATCATGAATCCAGTGTGAATAGAGTCAAGGTAGCCAGTAAACTATAAAAGTAGATGGTATAGGCTCACACGTCATCTGCCACTGTTGTATCTTCCTCTCAGTATGTATCTATGATCATAAGTGGGTTTCCCTTATGACAATCTAACCAAAGAGGAAAAGGCCATGCTTCCTTCATAAAGGGGTCAGAGTGATTTGTGGACACAAGTGAGAAATAAATTGCCAATTCACTATAATACCAGGCAGGGATAACCCTGAAAGACATTAGTGAAGAGAAATTGAAAATAGACCACTATGTGTGGAGAGAAAATGGCCCATATATATAGCTCATGGAGTGTATAACATTGATCAATGGCCTGGAAGGAGACATACTACAAGTTGAAGAACAAAGAATTCTTGGAAAGAAACACGTGCATGTTTCTATGGGAATTGGCACAAGTTACAGTGATTTTTGCACTATACATAAATACTTGCCAGAGAATTCTCAATTGAAAAGCACTAAGCAACAAAGTAGTGGAATGACTCAGCTAATTGATGTTAGCTAGCTCCTGTCATATTTCCATCCAAGTGCTAGTACAGTGGGCATATGAACAGAGTAGCTATGGTGTCAGGTAAAGGTGATAGACATGAGCATGGGATACTACTTACCAAGACTAACAGATATTGCCATTACCAAAAGTGTGACTAATGATGAAACTCCATATAGTATCTGTCAAGGAGTCCAAGCAGCCTCTTTATGGAAAATTGCTTACATTGAACTCTTTCCACTATGCAAAGGACAGCAATTAATCTTGACTGAAATCAGTACATATTTCAAATATGGGTTGTTTTTCTTTCCCACAGGGCTTGAAGCAGCACCATCATTTGAGGGCCTAAAGGGCATTGCATCCACTGTCATGGGATCTCACATAGCATTGTATCTGAATCAGAGACACATTTTTCAAGCAAAGGATGTGAGAAAAAGGGCATATACACATGGGGTCCACTGGTCATATCATATATAACACTATTCAGAATATGCTGGCATAATAGAACAAAAGAATGGTGTTCAGAAGCCACAGCTTGGGTATGATATTAAAAAGTAACATCCTGCGAGAGAGAAAAAGATGGCAGTGTGAGTAGTGTGGCAGAAATCTCCTCCAAAAACTACATATATTTTGAAAATACAGCAAATACAACTATTCATAAAAGAGTGACCAGAAGTAACATACACCAGCCAGTCTACATCTGGGAGATGTTAACATCTCATGGAAAAGGGTAAGGTAAAAAGCCATGACCCAGCGGGACCTGAGTACTCCCCCCATATTAGCTCAACAGCAAGAGGAAAAGAATCAGAGCAGGGAGGGAGTGGAAGCACAGGTCTGCTAAATAAACAGCCCTAGTAATCTTCCCCAGGAGCACAGACACACATTGCATGGTGCTCTGGATATTAGAGGAGCGGAAAGCAAAATCCAAGGCTAAGACTGTGAACAGGTTCCCACAGCCGGCTGACATGGGACAAAAGAAAAGAAGGCACTTTAAAAGTGTTAAGGGACAAGGGTTTAACAGGTGGACAAAATTATCCTGGCACACTCAGCCAAGCAGACTGGGAACTTTAAGAAGCTTCAGGCGCCCTGTCCCCATGGTTGGCAATGCAGACCCAAGGCCCCTCACCACAATAAGCAGCCTGCTGCTTGTTCCTCCCCACTGGCACCTATGAGCAAACTGGCTGTCCCCACTGCTGCTGCACACCAGCTGGAGAGCAGCCCTGCCTACAAAAACTACACAGCTTAATACAGAGGCTTCCCCTGCACTCAGTTGACCAGCACAGGCAGTGGAGACAGGTATTGAGACCAGGAGCAATGAAGGGGCTTTGTAATCGCAGCAGAACCTGCACTGCTAACCTGCAAACCTGACATCGCCCTAGGCCATCCCTAGGGTCACCCCACACATGGAAGTTTAGGGGGTTAATCCAGAAGATGTTCCATATGCATGGTTAACCAGCACAGACAGCAAAGACAGGCACAGCGACAGGCAGGCAGGAAGTGACTTTGTCCCCCCAGCTGACACACGTGCCACTCACCAGAAACCACTACCATCACTCCAGGACTATGAAAAGGCAGAAGAACCTAGTTCAATCCAAATCCCTCAAACACCAGAAAGGGGGCTCAGTGAGACTGAAATCACCAATCGTCCTGAAAAAAAATTCTAAGCAACAGTCATAGGAATGCTAATGGAGCTACAGAAAAATATTCAAGAACTAAGGGATGAATTCAGGAGGGAGATAACTGAAATGAAACAAACAATGGAGGGATTTGAAAGCAGATTAGGTGAGGTAGAGGAGGCAGGGAATGGAATAGAAATGAGGGAAGAGGAACACAGAGAAGCTGAGGCAGAGAGAGAAAAAAGGATCTCTAGGAATGAAAGAATATTAAGATAACTATGTGACCAATCCAAACAGAACAATATTCACATTAAAGGGGTTCCAGAAGAAGAGAGAGCAAAAGGGATAGAAAGTGTATTTGAAGTAATTGCTGAATACTTCCCAAATCTGGGGAAGGACATAGTCGCTAAGGCCATGGAAGTGCACCGATCTCCCAACACAAGGGACCCAAGGAGGACAACATCAAGACATAATAATTAAAATGGCAAAGATCAAGGACAAGGACAGAGTATTAAAAACAGCCAGAGAGAGAAAAAAGATCACCTACCAAGGAAAACACATCAAGCTATGATCAGAATCATCAGAAAACTGACAGGCCTGAAGAGAGTGTCACGATATATTCAATGCAAAGAAAAAGAAGGGCCTCTAACCAAGAATACTTGACCCAGCAAGATTATCATTTAAATTTGAAGTACAGATAAACAATTTCCAGATAAACAATAGTTGAGGGAATTTACCTCCCACAAACAATCTTTACAGTGTATTTTAAAGGGAGTACTCTAGATGGAAGTGTGCCTAAGTCTAAATAGATATCACCAGAGAGCATAAAATCACAGCAAAGGAAGTAGATCAACTAAATCATAACCAAATGCAAAATTAAATCAGGTAACCACGAAGTCAGTCAAGGGATACACAAAGAGTACAGAATATGACACGAAATATATAAGAAATGAAGGAGGAGAAAAAAGAAGGGAGAGAAAAAAAATAATCAGACTGTGTTTATAATACCATAATAAGTGAGTTAAGTTCAACTGTTAGATAGTAAGGGAATTACCCTTGAACTTTTGATAACCACGAATTTAAAACCTGTAATGGCAATAAGTACATACCTATTGATAATCACCGTAATTTAAATGGACTGAATGCACCAATCAAAAGATATAGAGTCACTGAATGGATAAAAATACAAGACCTGTCTGCATGCTGCTTACAAGAGACTCACTTCAAATGCAAAGACATGCATGGACTAAAAGTGAATGGATGGAAAAAGATATTTCATGAAAATAATAAGGAGAAAAAAGAGGTGTTGCAGTACTTGTATCAGACAAAATAGACTTCAAAATGAAGAAAGTAACAAGAGACAAAAAGGACATTACATAATGATAAAGGGGTCAGTCCAACAAGAGGATATAACCATTACAAATATCTGTGCACCCAACACAGGAGCACCTACATATGTGAAACAAATACAAATAGAATTAAAGGGGGAATGCAATGCATTAATTTTAGGACACTTCAACACACCACTCACTCCAAAGTACAGACCAACCAGACAGAAAATAAATAAGGACACAGAGGCACTGAACAACACATTAGAAGAGATGGACCTAAGAGACATCTATAGAACATCCACCCAAAAGGATCAGGATACACATTCTTCTAAAGTGCACATGGAACATTTTCTAGAATAGACCAGATTAGTAGGCCACAAAAAGAGCCTCATATAATTCAAAAAGATTGAAATTGTACCAACCAAATTCTCAGATCACAAAGGTATGAAACTAGAAATAAGTTCAACAAAGAAAACAAAAGGCTCACAAACACATGGAGGTTTAACAACATGCTCCTAAATAATCAATGGATCAATGACAAAATTAAAACAGAGATCATGCAATATATGAAGACAAATTAAAACAAGAGTGCAATGCCCCAACTTCTGTGGAGCACAGTGAAGGCAGTTTTAAGAGGAAAGTATATAGCAATCCAGGCCTATTTAAAGAAGAAAGAACAATCCCAAATTAACAGTCCACATTCACAAGTATTGAAACTGGAAAAAGGAGAACAAATGAGGCCCAAAGTTAGTAGAAGGAGGGACATAATAAAGATCAGAGAAGAAATAAATCTGAGAAGAATAAAATAGTAAAAATTAATGAAACCAAGAGCTGGTTCTTTGAGAAAATAAACAAAATAGATAAAGCCCTAGCCAGACTTATCAAGAAAAAGAGAGAGTACACACATAACCAGAAACAGAAATGAGAAAGGAAAAATAACTATGGACACCCTGGAAAGACAAAAAATTATTAGAGAATACTGTGAAAAATTATGCTACCAAACTGGATAACCTTGAAGAAATGGACAGCTTTCTAGAAAAATGCAACCTTCTAAGACTGACCAAAGAAGAAACAAAATCTGCAATGAAATTGAATTCGTAATCAAAAAGCTACCTAAGAACAAAATGCCAGGATGAAAGGCATTCACTGCTGAATTTTATCAAACATTTAGAAAAGACATAATACCCCATTCTCCTTAAAGTTTTCCAAAAAAATAGAAGAGGAGGGAATGCTCCCAAACTCATTCTATGAAGCCAGCATCACTCTAATACCAAAACCAGGCAAAGACACCCCAAAGAAAGAAAACTCCAGACCAATATCCCTGATGAACGTACATGCAAAAATATGCAACAAAATATTAGCAAAACGAATTCAAAAATACATCAAGAGGTTCATACATCATGCTCAAATGGGATTCATCCCAGGAATGCAAGGATGGTATAACATTCAAAAATCCATCAACATCATCCACTATATCAATAAAAAGGACAGAAATCACATGATCATCTCCATAGATGCTGAAAAAGCATTTGAAAAAATTCGACACCCATTCATGATGAAAAATCTCAACAAAATGGGTATCGAGGGCAAGTACCTCAATATAATAAAGGGCATATATTACAAACCCACAGGTAACATCATGTTTAACAGCGAGAGGCTGAAAGCTTTTCCTTTAAGACTTAGAACAAGACAAGGATGCCCACTCTCCCTACTTTTATTCAACATAGCTCTGGAAGTCCTAACCATGACAATCAGAAAACGCAAAGAAATAAAAGGCATCCAGATTGGTAAGGAAGAAGTTAAACTATCCCTATTTGCAGATGACATGATATTGTGCATAAAAAACTGAAAGAATCCACTCCAAAACTACTAGAACTAATATCTGAATTCAGCAAAATTGCAGGATACAAAATTAATACCCAGAAATCTGTCACATTGCTATACACTAATGGTGTTCTAGTGGAAAGAGAAATCAAGAAAACAGTTCCATCCACAATTGCATCAAAAAGAATAATATACCTATGAATAAACCTAAACAAGGAACTGAAAGAACTCTACCCTGAAAACTATAATACATTTTTGGGAGAAATTAAAGAGGACACTAATAAATGGAAATACATCGCACATTCTTGGGTAAGAATTAATATTGTCAAAATGGCCATTCTGCCTAAAGCAATCTATAGATTCAATGCAATCCCTATCAAAATATTGACATTCTTCAATGAACAGGAAGTAAGAGTTCTAAAATTCATATTTTAGAACCACAAAAGACCCCAAATAAACAAAGCAATCCTGAGAAGGAAGAATAAAGCAGGGAGTGTTATGCTCCCCAACTTCAAGTTCTACTACAAAGCCACAGTAATCAAGACAATTTGGTACTGACACAGGATCTGACCCATAGACCAATGGAACAGGCTAGAGATTTCTGATATTAACCCAAGCATATATGATCAATTAATATCTGATAAAAGAGCCATGGATATACAATGGGGAAATGACAGCCTCTTCAACAACTGGTGTTGGCAAAATTGAACAGCTACATGTAAGAGAATGAAACTGGATTACTGTCTAACTCCATACACAAAGGTAAATTCGAAATGGATCAAAGACCTGAATGTAAGTCATGAAACCATAAAAGTCTTAGAAGGAAACATAGGCAAAAATCTCTTGAATATAAGCATGAGCACCTTTTTCATGAACATATCTCCCTGGGAAAGGGAAATAAAAGCAGAAATGAACAAGTGTGACTATTTCAAATTAAAAAGCTTCTGTACAGGAAAGGACACCATCAGTAGGACAAAAAGGCATCCTATAGCATGTGAGAATATATTAATAAATGACATATACGATAAGGGGTTGACATCCAAAATATATAAAGAGCTCATGTGCTTCAACAAAAAGCAAATAATCCAATTAAAAAATGGGATGATGATCTAAACAGACACTTCTCCAAAGAAGAAATTCAGATGGCCAACAGGCACATGAAAAGATGCTCCACATCACTAATTATCAGAGAAATGCAAATTAAAACCACAATGAGATACCACCTCACACTAGTAAGGATGGCCACCATCCAAAAGACAAACAACAAATGTTGGCGAGGATGTGGAGAAAGGGGAACCCTCCTACACTGCTGGTGGGAATGTAAAGTGGTTCAACCATTGTGGAGAGCAGTATGGAGGTTCCTCAGAAAACTAAAAATAGAAATACCATTTGACCCAGGAATTCCACTCCTAGGTATTTACCCTAATAATACAGGATC
Organism: Smutsia gigantea; assembly: GCA_032199065.1. Lineage (NCBI taxonomy): Eukaryota > Metazoa > Chordata > Mammalia > Pholidota > Manidae > Smutsia > Smutsia gigantea. Next base: position 34,087 of record JAVSCE010013571.1, on the reverse strand, counting down.
CCAGATTCAAAAAGACATATGCACCCCTATGTTTATTTACATGCAGCTCTATTTACAATATTTACAATACCCAAGAAATGGATGAAATCTAAGTGTCCATCAGTAGATGAATGGACAAAGATGTGGTACATATACACAATGGAATATTATTTTGCCATAAGAAAACAAATCCTACCATTTGCAACAATATGGATGGAGCTAGAGGGTATTATGCTCAGTGAAATAAGCCAGGCAGAGAATGAGAAGTACCAAATGATTTCACGCATCTGTGGAGTAATAACAACAAAACAAAAACTGAAGGAAGAAAACAGCAGGAGACGCACAAAGTCCAAGAAGGGATTAACAGTTACCAAAGGGAAAGGGACTGGGGATGGTGGGTGGGAAGAGAGGGAGAAGGGGATTAAGGGGCATTATGATTAGCACATATAATGTAGGTGGGCCATGGGAAAGGCCGTATAGCACAGAAAAGACAAGTAGTGACTCTATAGCATCTTACTATGCTGAAGGACAGTGACTCTAATGGGGTATGTGTTGGGGACTTGATAATCGGTGGAATGTTGTAACCACAATGCTCATGTGAATTGTATATCAATGATACCTTAATTTTAAAAAAAGTTAAAAAAACAAAACACGCTGCAAGGATGGAGCATCATCCTCCTTGATGAAGAACACATGCTAAAGCAATGACCATTATGTATGTGTCACTCATCCCCAGTGGATAGAACACAGGAGTCTGAGAATAAAGGAGTAGGAGTAGGAGTGGCCCTGTTGACCTTCATTCCCAGTGACCTATTTGTATAATTTATACTTCATCTTGTTAGGCAGAAAGACAAATATCAGTGGGATGAAAAGAGTGTGGGACCCACCAAGAACTCAGGGAGTTAATCAGATAAAACCAGAAAACCAGAAAGGACTCACAGAGTTAATGCCCTTTGCAATGTGAGCTCATTCCACATGCTCTGAATCTGGGCTGACCTTGTAACTTGCTCTATATAATGCAGGTGAGATAGTACAGAGATGAGAGACAAGCATGATGATTAATTTTCCGAAAAATGCTGGGATTAGTATAATAAGAACAGGAGAGACTTACCTTAAGGCTAAGAAACTACTCCCTGAAACAGCCAGTGTGAGAAACAAGGGGGTTTTCTGATCACCCCAGCCTTAGCAACAAGTCCTAGGCAACAAGGTGGACTTCCTCCTTTGTAGTGCTTATAATCCCTGGATCCTGCAGCCCAAGCAGTTTTCCTCCCTTGGATCCCCTCCTAATTCATAGGATCTCACTTTTCACTCTTCATTAAAAGCTCTGTTGGTTGCTCCATACTCTTGTCTGTTGGCCTCATTGTTCATCACCTCCAAGACAATCCTGGGAAAAACAGCATCTCAGCTGGTAACAATCTCTACAATTGTTTTGTGGGTCAAAAGTTTTGGCTTCCAAAAGGTTTGGTTTCACTAGAGTGCTTGGAGAGGGTCCATATCTTTAAGTTATTGTTGCCTCCTGGTTACTTTGGGGCTCCCAGTGACAAGAGACCAGCAGGAGAGGAAAGAATCCACTATCCTGGCAGAAGTAATTTACTCTGATTATCAAGAGGACTTAGGCTGCTGCTATACAACAGGGCCAGGAAAGAATACATTTGGCACCCAGCTGATACACTGGGGTGTTTTCTGGTACTTAATGTATAAAGATGAAATTGTTTAGTAATATTACTGCTCTTTGTTTTAATTCATAAAAACAATACAAATTAAAAATAATAGGTTTAGTTCTCTCTGTTGAAAATAAGAGAATAAATTTTCCTCCTCTCATTTCTTGTCAGAGCATTTGCCTTAGAAAATTTGTAAATGTGATGACTTTCTCATCTCTTGGAAACGTATCCCTTTGAGAACTAGATAGGCTTTTAGTCAGCTGGCTTTCTTTTCTCAGCTTTATGACCCAGAAATGTCTTTCTTAAGAACCTGAGACCCACCTCCTTGAAATGAAAACAACTTGAAAGCCATCTTTTAAAAATTCAAACACTAAGCTCCCCTATTTCCCAGTTCCTGTGGGAGTGTAAGAAGCTAACTTCAGTGGGGCTTTGCTCCATTTTGTGAAATTTCCTTCTCTCATAAAGATATAAGAAGTTTGTTTCTTCTCCTGATAAATCCACTTAACTAACACATGGGGTCTCCTCAATAAGCAAGATAAAATTAGGGTGAACTATACATGACAGTAGGTAGTGTCAAGTACTCATACTTGAAGACTAATTATTGTTTATCTTGAAAATATATGTAATGGGTTGTACCTATTTGGCTGTATGTGTGAGATGCATTTCTGTCATTCCAATCTCTTAGCAGACTGTGATATGCAGTATAATCTGGATTAATGCTTATGCAATAATAAAATTTTTTCTTTACTACTTCTGTGGAAAGGATTTGGGGGCTGGAAGAAGATTCTATTTGAATTATGTTTCCCCAACATATTTGCTGAGCAATTTCATTTGTAAGTGGACAAATGCAGAAGCTCCAGTTTAAGATGCATATAGAGACTGAGGAATAAGGGACAGGGTTTGTCGGTCACCCTATCAAGATTGACAGAGATACCCACCTGAGGGTGAGGGGAAACTATATCAGGTAATAGGGGACATAAATGGTTTTGGTGGAAGTAAATATACAGATGCAGTGCCATGTACAGGGACATTGAATAATAATATTCATATCCACAGTGTGACCTCATGGAATTTCTCAGGAGATTTAGAGCAAGATCTCATGGGTCAAATTACAGTATAATTTTAACTGTAGCCAAGGTGAGGCATTGGGAGTGATATACCCCAGGCACAGACCATAGGGATTGTCAGTGGAGAATGTAAATCAGTAATAAACTAAAATTAAGTCTACTTTTTATTACCATCCTGAGTGAGCATTGTCAGTGAAGGAAATAATGATACTAAACTATTTCAGTTACAAAAGAATCCTCCCAGAGAAAGTCTTTTGTTGTTCTAAATTCTTAAATATTGCTACAGCTACTGTTGAGTTTTAATGATATATATGTAAGCATCGAGTTAACACATTATTATTATCCTTTAGAAAATATGGTATTTTACATGGAAATTAATTAGAGTTCTCTGAGTTATTTAATTAGCTCCTGGCACACATAGACTCCACTATATGCATCCATTTTGAGAGTAAGCTTGTAACAGTCTGTAATTATTCAGGCTTATCTCTGATCAAGATTTTGACTTCAACCCTGTGATATACTGTGTTTCTATGTTTAAGCAGTATTTTGAAATAAACAGTGCCAGTGTAGAGACCATAAAGGTGAAGAAACAGAGATAATGCTACTCTGATTCTGTCATTCTATTTAACCATTTGGAATTTTAATTTCTTTAAGACATTTTCACCTAAGGGGACAATTATGAAGTTGGATACATGTGAATGTGCCAAATTTATTCATATGTTTAAGATTTTTATTGCTTGTATGTCTGTAGCTCCATGTAAAATAAATACTTGCAGGTTAAAATTAATAGAAAATATACTTTGATCAATTATGAGCAAATACTTTAAATATATTGCTAAAAAGTATCTATTGAGCATGAATATCTATAGAAGATCAATTTTGACAAAGTTATTGACAAATTTGTTTAAGAATGGAAAACACAAATGATGTTTTTATTCATTATTTAAACAGACCAATACATTGGTACACATTTTATTTTTAAAATTATAAATAACACAATTAAAAAGCATTAATCCTTGTCATTTTCTTTTTCATGCTGTAAAATTATTTTACTTTTTATTCATGTTTACTAAATGGAAATTTCAGTGAAAGAAAATTTTCACTCTTTCTTTTGTGGTCATTATTATTCAGTTAATTTAATCATTATCAAATATTTTTGTTGTATAGGGAGACTGTAGGAGTATCAGAAATTATCTGTTCTCTGTGTTAATTTGGCTAAGTATATTAATGCTTAAAAAATTTCTTCATGTAATTGAAGAGTGGTGATATGATATCTCATAACCAACATTCTTTTGTGAAAAATAGCTATGAATTATACCTTTCTCTCTCACCTCATAGAGTATAGAGTTGTTTTTTTAATCAAACTTTTAGAAACCTCTTAATATCTTTCTCCTACTGCCTTAGCTGTACAGATATCAAATAGTAGTGTTAGGCAGAAGGACACATATGAGTGGGATGAAAAAAGGGTGGGACCCACCAAGAACTCAGGGAGTCAATCAGATAAAACCAGAGAGCCAGAAAGGACTCATAGAGTTAATGCCCTTTGTAATGTGAGTTCATTCCACATGTTCTGAATCTGGGCTGATCTTAAGACTTGCTCTAGTTAATGCAGGTGAGATAGGGCAGAGACATGGGATAAGCATCACAGTTAACTTGTCCTACCTATGATAAAAAATGCCAAGATATAAATAAAAATTCCTTTTTAAAAACCAGGGAGTTAGGAGGTAAGATTCCTAACATATTCTTTGGTAATCAGCCAACAACTTATCTTAAGGCACGGCAAGAAGTTTTAACTCATTCCCAGTGCTTGGGAGTAGCCACTATCTTGGAGAGAACAAAAAGGTTATTCTACAGAATTACCTAGAGGACTGGTTATAGACAATGATATGTTGTCTCTATCACCAGAGATAGACATCAGGAGATTGCCAGTCAAGCCTGCACCCCTGACCCTTTACCTTTACCCTACTCTTGAAACTGTCACTGGAAATAGACATCATGAGACTGCCTGAAAAGCCTATGCCCCCCCAACCCTTTACCTTTACCCAATTCTTGAGAACCTTAAAAGACAGGATCCTAAGCCCTTAAGTGTGCCTCCTCTCTGAGGTTGCCCACACTTACCTTTCTTTGAGTGTGTTACTCTCTCTGTTATACTCCAGATAAGTAGGGAGGGGTACTGAGAGCACTGATTTGGCCTTGCAAGTTTCCATTGCCTGGGTGACCTGGATGGAAATATAGCTATATGAACATGTTCCTTAGTAACCTGCCTAAAAATTTCCTTTCTTTGCCTTTAGGAAGTTCTCAGAACATAATACCACTCCATCCAGTGCTTTGTGGCTGCCCCAGCTCCTGGGGTGGCAGGGACTTAGTTCCCAAGCCACACAGATTCAAGTAGACACTGCATGCCAAGTGACACTGGCTTTAGGGGTTGGCAAGGGATTTGTCCCATGATGAGCTGCAGTTCTACGAGCTTCCCTTTCCTCTCCCTTTTTAAACTTCCTTTCTGCTTTACTCAAGTAAATCTTCCTTTATCTACTTTTACTCCTCCTTTAGAGTGTATTTAAATAAAACTTATATTCTGCTTCACTACTGGGCCTCTGCCCTTCAATTCTTTGTTGTGGCAGAGACAAGAACTGAGAACAAACTCAACCCCCAACAGTAGTTTACCAGGACAATGTTGACTTTCTAATGAAATATGGCACTAAAATATGTTCTCCAGGTATACTGATGACATGTCACAGCTGTCGACCACAAGAGGAAGCCAGATGACCAGTGGAAAGTTAAAAAGAAAAAAAGAATAAATATGCTTTTGAATTCCACTTTGAAAATAGGTTGTAAACAGCTATAATTCACTTAGTGGAAACAGTGAAGGAGAAATGTATTTGTCAGAAAATGTAAAGTTATTTAAAATTTTACATTTACTGAATGCCATACCTAAAATTTAGAAAAGAATAATGCTGTATTAGTCAGTTCCAGTTGCCATAACAAAATACCACAGACTGGTGGATTAAACAGTATCAATTTATTTTCTCATAGTTCTGGAGGCTAGAATGCTGAGATCTGGGTGCCAGTATAGTTGAGGTCTGGTGAAAGTTATCTTCCTGGCTTGCAGATAGCTGCCTTCTCATTATATTCTTACATTTTTTTCTTCAGTGACTGCATGTGGTGAGAGAGAGAGATCCCTCTCTCCTTCCTCTTCTTATAAGGCCACTGATTATATCAGATTATGGACCACACCCTTTGACCTCATTTAACCTTAATGTAAATTGAAAGAATTGTTAGAAAAAAATTTGTCTTCAGATTTATCTTAATTTTCCCTCCCTCAGTACAAGTACCTTATTTAGATACACTATTTAGAATACCCTATGCCTAATATTTTCTTTTACTTTTGGAAGATGTTTTCACCAAACTATGAGATTAGAAATAAACCTAGATTGAACAATGATAAGCATGTGTATGTTTTCTTTTCATCTGGATCTGGAAGAGCACTACAGTGCAACTTGCATTGGATTGACTGCTACAAGTACTGTGTACTATTGCAATTGTTTGTCAGAACAGTGGAGCCAGGTGTAGTTTACTGAAGCTGGAATATCTTGGAAAGAAATGGATTTTCAACTAGCTAATTTAAGAGGTTAATACTATGTAAGAAAATAAAGAAGACCCTGGAATAAATGAGGAAGGCATCTTTTCCCTCTATATGAGTAGACAGAAACATTTGTTTCTTAAACAACAATATTCTAGGAACATTTTCAGTTGTGGGAGAGGATCCTTATTTCTTCCTTCTGTGTCAGTGAACAAATCAGAGTTTGAGCTTGTGTTTTTAGCCTTCAAAATAGTAATATCTTGTAGTATTTATAGGTACAGTCTTTCAGTTTACATTTGTGGGGAGCAATTTTGATCCCCAGGTTTGATGATATTATAGTGAAAACATTTGAGCTAAAGAAGATGCAGAATGGAATCTTGTATGAACTTCTCTTACCTGGCTAAAACAGACTCTCAAATGTAACTACCATTAATCTTTCCCAATCAAAGTAGTTTTTCATGAGGTCAGCTGCCAGAGGGACTTCCCATTGCCATTATCATTTAAAAAATCCCACTAGAACCATGTGCGGTAAATGACAGTATTTCCAGAATCTCCTGCTTGGCCTTAGCCATCTACATATCCACAGGTGTTTACCCCTGCAGCCTCCCAGGCAAAGGGTAAAGAAAAAATGGCCATTCTCTCCTCCTCTCTCTTCCTGGTACTTAATTGTTCTAGTGTCTGCCAGTCACCAAGGACTTGCCCATGGAGTTCCTGCTAGAAGGGGAGGGCAGGGGAAGCAGAGAGTGTGCTGAGGTAGAAGAGCATGAGACATGACAAAAGGAGAGAGATGGTGCTGAGTTTGGCTGGTGACTGCAAGGAATAAAAACCTTTAACCCATCCTACCCTTTCCCTTGACTTAGTTCTGTTTCACCAGTTTCATAGTTGGGACTTGACCAGGGCCAGGAACATCCTTCCTCTCAGAGCTACAAACCTTCATATTATCCCATTGAAGTCCTAATGAGACAGGGACTCTGGGTGTAGTCAGAGTAGGGGGAGGGCTTCCAGAAAATGTAAGGCACAATATTTGAAGTCAGAGCAATGTAACTACATACAAGGAAACCCCCTACCAAAACTCTGTGTTAAACATTAAGTTCTAGGGTCATTCTTCAGTAAGATCAGTTGGTGTTCCCCAGATAAAGAAGAGTAGCCCATGTGGTTATTATGCTAATCACTTGTAAGATTCACTTTAGCATGCTAAAAGGCCCAGGCCTATATGCTGTCTTTCCTCTTTCAGATCTGATGGGGTGCTTTTGCAAACTGGGCAACTAATTTAGCACGCAGACACAGTTGTAAACAACATATTAAAAGGCAAGAAAGATTGCATTTTAACACCCAGTAAGTTTGAGAAGCAGAATTCTTAACTTTCTCTTTAGCAAACAGACAATACCTCAGCCCACCATGGGGGCTCGGCAGGCTGCCTTTTGATATACTCCTAGACCAGGGGACAGGTGCTCCGGAGAGAGATCGGGGGCAGAATTCCTTGTGTTAAGTTAAATCGTGGTGTTCAGAGACACGTGGCAGGTCTACACCCCTAAACATTTATTTCATGTTCTCGAAAAATCCTCATCTGCCTACAAATCCCCTAGACAGCGCATCACACTGGACTCTCTTGTCCCCTCCTGGCATGAGCCAGGAGCTCTGTCCTTTCACTTTATTTCTAAATAAAAGTCTGTACCTTGCTCTCCTACCTTGACTGTTTACTAAGCTCATTCTTCAGCTTCGTGAACAAGAACCCCAGCATCATCTTGGGGGCTCATCCGGGATACCTTCAGAGGTGAGTATTGGCATCCAAGCCTGCCTTTTCTTTCACTGTCCTTATAGAATGAAGCCATCTATGGCACACAGAATTGGGCGCTTGTCAGTCACTTAAATGGAACTAGCCTGGCTACCGATCTCAAAGTCTCAAGTGACAGGTTCCCTTATGTCTCCCTCAGTGGATCCCCCATCTCCCTTGGGAGCCGGGAATAGCACCTTAGTGGAGGTCAGGATTCCCTTTCAGAGGCATCTCCTTGGATGTGAGGGACTGAGAAAAGCCGTGGGCAACTGCAAGAGTCTAGGGTGAGGCTACACATCAGTGGCTTCTCAAAGGTCCGCGTGTCTGGAATCAGACCCTGACAGCCATACTGGGTCTCCTTGAGGAGTGTCTCTCTTTCTATGTCTCTGACATCCAGCCTGCTTCTCCAGGTTGCCCTGGCCTCTGAGTGAGGCAAGGGGTGCTCCTACCTCTCTTCTAACTTCATCAACTGCATGGAACCCAATGCTTACCACCGCAAGGTAGTAGATCTACGCTTCGCTCTTATTCCTGACATAATACTGCACTTTTTTAATATCATGAAAAATGTGACTGGGCACCCGTTAGCCACTTAAAAGATGATTAGCATGAGCTACCAGTCTTCAAGTCTCCGGTCAAAGGTTTCCCAGTGTCTGCCGTTCCTTGATCCCCTGCCTCTGGATGGACGGGAATGTCGGGGAGTGGCCAAGCCAATTTCCTACTTTCCTATCCTAATCTGCAGACTCCGAGTGCACACCGTACTAGTAGACGGTGGTCCTTGGATCTCGGCTCCGGCTGATTGATCCGATGGCTCTGAGTGAACCTCCGGCTAGGCTGCTGCCTATGCGAGACTTGCAGATGACCACCCCCAACCCGCTGTCTCACAGATCAGATTTGTTATAGTGGGTGATTGGCTAAATAATTTCCAGGCAGTGGCAGAAACTAGTGCTTGAGTATAGACGCCCCCCATAATCGTGCATGTAAATGGCCCCATTTAAATTCTAGCCATGGCTCTATTCTATTGATCTCCCTTCCCTGGCGGCAGTTATCCTGGGGCTGGCATATCCTCTTCTGCAGCCCCAGGGAAGCAAAATGGGCTTGTGACTCTGACCAAAGTCTCAGGCAGTGAGAGGTCACACAGTCCCTGCCCTTATCAGACCGGTAGGGGGCACTCAAGGAATGACTAAACCTTGTGTAGAAAAGACTAGGATCCAGATTAAAACTCCCAAAAGGCGTAAAGTAAGAGCCCACTAGGTCCAGGGCTCTGAAGCTGCTCATGCTTAGTGGGAAGGCAAGGTGCAGGCCATGCTGGTAAAGAGTGGTTAAGTCCAGTAGGCCTGGCAGAAGTGGTGACTGACTACTGTAACCTAGGCTCAAAGGTGAGGGGAGGCCCTCACAGAGAGAGAAGCCGATCAGGTGCTTGACACCAGTCTTTCTCTCTCTTCCAGATGGGAGCAGCCTCTTCAAGTTTAAAGCAGACACACCTCTGGCATGCATTCTGAAGAACTGGGAGCAATTCAATCTCCAGACCCTGAGGAAGAAGTGCCTTATCTTCTTCTGCACACAAGACTGGCTGCAATACAAACTCTCTGATGGAGAGACCTGGCCCCTGATGGAAGTGTACTGTATAATAAGATCATACAGCTAGATTTGTTTTGCCACAAGAAAGGGAAATGGTCAGAAATCCCATATGTACAGGCCTTTTTGCCCTTAGAGAAAGTAAAGGACTATGCAAAAATGGTGGATTAATTCCAAACCCTACTCCAGACCCTAATTCCTCCCCATTGGCTGTGCTAGGGCCACCTTACCTAGATCTAAGTCCACTTGCTGAGGACCCTAAAACTCAGACCACAGAGTAACTAGCACCTGAAGCATCATTGGCCCAATCATCCCACCAGGCTTCCCAGGGTGTAAAGGAAAGATAGTTATACCCATCCTTATTACCCTTACAGGAAGTAGAAAAAGGAGGGTGGGGACCAGCTTGGGTCCATGTCCCGTTTTCCCTCCAAGAACTGAGGCGAATTAAACAGGACATGGGTAAATTTTCACATGACCCAGACAAGTACATAGAAGACTTCCAAGGGCTTAGTTTAACTTTTGAACTGACCTGGAAGGATGTTATGCTTATACTAAACTAAACCATTACCGGAGGGGAGAAAGAAAAAGTAATCAGAGGAGCCTTAGAGTTTGGAGATGAATGGTATACTATAAATGCAAGTGGCAAATCTCCAGAGGAACTAACCAGGGTCCCCACTGGCTGTCAGGCAGTGCCATTCACTGACCCAGAGTGGGGCCATGATACAGATGATGCTGATAAGTGGTACAGGAACTACTTTATAACTTGAATTTTAGAAGGGTTGGGGAAAGTCAGAGTAAAACCAATAAATTACACTAAATTATCAACTGTGATGCAGGAAAGAAAAGAAAGCCCCTCAGCCTTTCTGGAGCGGCTCAGGGAGGCATTGGTGAAACATACTTATATGTCCTCAGAGTCCCCAGAGGGCCAAATCATTCTCAAAGATAAATTCATCACCCAATCGGCCCCAGATATCAGGAGGAAGTTACAAAAATTGGCATGTGGCCCAGAGCAAAATCTGGAAAGCCTCCTGAAGGTCGCCACATCAGTTTTCAATAATAGAGATGAGGAGGAAGGAAGGGACCTGGAGAGGAGATATAACCGAAAGGCAGAGGCATTAGCAATGGCCTTGCAGAGAATCAACTTTGGGCCTCCAAAGTTGGAGAAAGGGAGACCAGCCCAAGGGACCGGGCCTTGGGTGGCTTGTTTCCTCTGTGGCAGAGAGGGGCATTTTAAGAGAGAGTGCCCTAGGGGTAGCTGCTCCAAACTGCCAATGCCCTGCCCGCTCTGTCAAGGAGACCATTGGAAGCAAGACAGCCCTCAGAGGCATAAACAACTGGGGTCAGACTTGCAACAATGTGGTCAGGACTGAAGGGGCCCAGGGCTTCCCGTGCTGGCTCCTGTCACCATCATAAGTCCACAGGATCCCCGGGTGATTCTCCCTGTAGGAGGCCGCACCACCATTTTTTTCTCGATACGGGAGCCGCCTATTTGGTCCTCCTCCATAATCCTGGCCCTCCCTCCTCCAATCAACTACTGTTAGAGGCATATCTGGACAGCCCATAACCAAATATTTTACACAGCCTTTAAGCTGTGAGTGGGCCTCAGTCCTGTTCTCCCCTGCCTTCCTAGTAGTCCCAGAAAGTCCGATGCAGCTTCTAGGCTGTGATATACTTTCTAAAGTACAGCCTCTATACATATGAATACAGAGAGAGATGAGCAATGTCATCCCTTAGTAGCAGTAGGCATTAACCCTGAAGTCTGTGCAATTAATGGAACCATTGGAAGGGCAAAACCAGCCCAACCAGTACAGATTCATCTTAAAGACTCTAATCACTTTCCTCATAAGAGGCAGTATCCCTTAAAGCCAGAAGCTCGTGAAGGCTTGAAACCAGTTGTCAATAACCTAAAAACTCAAGGCCTCTTGATAGCCTGTAATAGTCCTTGCAGCACTCCCATATTAGGAGTACAAAAGCCAGATGGAAACTGGTGCCTTGTACAAGATCTATGAGCCACTAATGAAACAGTTGTGCCCCATACATCCTGTAGTACCTAATCCCTATACCCCGTTATCCAGGATTCCTGAGGGAGCAGCATGGTTTACTGTGCTAGACCTGAACGATGCTTTCTTTTGTATCCCACTTGCACCTGAATCCCAGTTTCTCTTTGCTTTTGAGGATCCTGTAAATCCCTCAGCTCAATTAACCTGGACAGTTTTGCCCCAGGGATTCAGAGATAGCCCACATCTATTTGGACAGGTTTTAGCCAAGGACCTGGCCTCCTTTGAGTCAAAAGAGGCAGCAATCATCCAATATGTGGATGATATACTTCTCTGTACCACCACAGAGGAGTATGTCGGGAAAGTACTCAGAGATTACTAAACTTTCTAGCTGATTGTGGTTATAAGGTGTCTCATCAAAAGGCAAAAATCTGTCAGCAGCAAGTAAAATATCTAGGGCTTAACCTCTCTCAGGGAACTAGAGCCTTGGGGGAAGAGAGAATTCAGCCCATTCTCTGCCACCCATTGCCCCCTACTATCAGGCACCTGAGGGGATTCTTGAGCATCACTGGGTATTGCATAATTTGGGTCCCCAAATTTGGAGAGTTAGACAGACCTCTCTACCAACTCCTTAAAGAAGCCCAAAAGGAAGGCACCATAAAACTCCTGTGGGAACCTGATGCTATTAAAGCTTATGAGGCTTTGAAGAAAGCCCTACTACAGGCCCTGCCTTAAGCCTGCACACTGGAAACCGGTTTAACCTTTTTGTTACTGAGAGATCAGGAGTAGCACTAGGAGTACTAACTCAACCTCGATTACAAATGCAGCAGCCCATAGCCTATCTAAGCAAGGAACTAGACCCAATAGCTAAGTGTTGGCCACACTCTCTGAGATGTGTGGCAGCAGTATCTCTGCCAGTACCTGAAGCCACAAAACTGACCCTGGGAAGAGACATGATAGTACATGCAATGCATAACATCACTGGCTTATTAAACATCCTGGGGGGACCTGTGGTTGTCAGACAGCAGGCTACTAAAATATCAGTTACTCCTCCTTGAGGGTCCTATAACCCAGCTGCAGACATGCTCCACTCTAAATCCAGCTACCTTTCTACCTGACTCCATGAGCAAAAGACCAGAGCATGACTGCCAACATGTCCTTGCCTTAAACTATTCTGCCAGAGAAGACCTAAAAGACACCCCATTAGAAAACCCAGAGCTTGTACTCTTCACAGATGGCAGCTCCTTTATTACGCAGGGCCAGCGAAAAGCTGGCTATGCAGTTGTCACTCTGTGGGAGACCGTCGAATGCCAACCACTTGCACTGGGCCTGAGTGCCCAGCTGGCAGAATTAATAGCTCTCACTAGAGCCCTTGAAATAGGGAAAGGAAAGAGAGTCAATATATATACTGACTCTAAGTATGCATACCTACTGCTGCATGCCCATGCAGCCATATGGAAAGAAAGAGACTTTTTAAACTCTGAAGGTTCCCCTATCAAATACCATAATGAAATTAACCAGCTAATACAAGGAGCACATAAGCCTAAAGAAGTAGCAGTTATTCACTGCTGAAGCCATCAGAAAGGAATAGGTGAAGTAACAGAAGAAAACAGGCAAGCTGATACAAAAACAAAAGAGGCAGCTCGAGAAACTTATAAAGCACCTATCCAAGCCCCTCTTCTTATGGACAGGTGTGCCAGCTATTATCCCAAGCTATAGTAAGAAAGAGCTACAAAATGGCCTCTCCAAAGGCAGTTCTCTCCTTCCGTCTGGTTGGCTTCAGACAGAGGATGAAAAAATTTATTTGCCTCAGAGTACAGAATGGAAAGGTCTTAAAACTTTACACCAGACTTTCCATTTAGGTATAGAAAATACCTATCAGATGGCCAAAAGTAGTTTTGCAGGCAGTAGTCTTTTAAAGACCATAGAGCAAATTACTAAAGCTTGTGAGATCTGTCAAAGAAATAACCCATAAATAGAAAAGCTGTCCCTCCTGGATTACAGCGGACAAGCAGATACCCAAGGAAGGACTGGCAAATAGATTTTACACATATGCCAAAGGCAAAAAGATTCCAATATGTCCTTGTGTGGATAAATACATTCACAGGATGGGTCGAGGCCTTCCCCTGTAGAACTTAACAAGCAAAGGTAGTAGTGAGAATACTCTTACATGAAATTATTCCCCAATTTAGGATTCCCCAAGTATTCAAAAGTGACAATGGCCCAGCATTTAAAGCAGCTGTGACCCAAGGAGTGTTCCGAGTCCTTCGTATTCAGTATAATTTACACTGTGCCTGGAGGCCACAGTCCTCAGTAAAGTAGAAAAAACTAATGACATTATTAAAAGACACCTAAGAAAGCTGTCACAGGAAACTCACTTGCCCTGGCCTGACTTACTACCTTTAGCCATAATAAGAATAAGAAATACTCCCAAGATTTCGGGGTTAAGCCCCTTTGAAATGCTCTGTGGAAGACCTTTCTTAGGGAATGATTTAATCATGGACAGAGAAGTCACAGCAATAATCCGATATCTGACACACCTCGCTAAATTCCAGACACTCCTTCAAAATCTAACTGAAGGACAGAACAGAAGCCCTGTGGAAGCCCTCTTTGAACCAGGAGATAAGTTCCTAATTAAATCAATTCCTTCTAATTCTCCAACTCTTAATCCAGCCTGGGAAGGGCCCCACACTGTTATACTCTCTTCTCCTACATCTATCAAAGTCACAGGTATCAAGGCTTGGATTCACCACTCCAGAGTAAAAGCCTGGAAAAGCTCCTCCTAAGAGCTCCCAGACAACACAGATACAGAAAAACCTATTACACAGAACTTCAAAATTCAGGAACCCAAGTATGCCTGTGAACCTATAGAGGATCTGAAATTACTGTTTAAAAGAAAATCCTCAACTACTAATGTTTGAGTCCAGGATCTCCAAAGGCAAATACAAGCTATATATATCAGACACAGAAATCCCATAGATTACTACAATAAAAAATTGGCTTCCCACGTTCTTTTGGGAGAAATCCATTTTACTCATCAGGCTCATCATTATCCTGACACAAGTGTTTATCCCCTGTATACTTAACCTAATAACATGATTTATTCTACCTCGCCTAGAAGCCACAGGACTGCAAATGGTGATGGAAATAGAACCCAGGATGGAAGTGCCCATCTTCCGAGGCACTCCCGACCAACCATTGATGGAGACCTAGCTGCAACCCTACTGTGCCCCCTCTCAGCATGAAGCGGTCATTGTCCCCTTTCCCTAGCAGCAGCTAGAGTTTCAATCTGTACAGGGGGGAATGAGACAGGTGCTGTTGGTGTAGTCAGAGTAGGGGAATGATGCCGGGGTTCTTGTTCACGAAGCCGAAGAATGAGCTTAGCAAACAGGCAAGGTAGGAGAGCAAGATACAGGCTTTTATTTAGAAATAAAGTGAGAGGAAAGAGCTCCTGGCTCACAGGAGGAGGGGACAAGGGAGTCCCAGGGTGGTGCATTGTCTAGGGGTTTTTATAGGCAAATGAGGATTTTTCCAGAACATGAAAAAAAGGCTTAGGGGTGTGGACTTGTACCACTTGCCCTGCCCTCAAGGTGCCCTGGGTTGTTCTCTGCTTGCTAGGGTTGTTTACAGTAAAGTCCTGGCTTATGCTGTGATACCCTTCCCTATTTGTAAAACCACTCAATCATTCTAGGCCAAGTTGTTCCTGGCCTTTTGACTTTTAACTGACCTTACTGAAGATGTCTATATACTTAGTCTGCTATCTTGATCGTAGAGGATTAGTGTGACCTTGACTTTGCATAATGCTTAACACAGAGTTTCAAAAGGGACCTCTTTGCCCATTGTTATATTGCTGACTAAATATCCCACCCTGCTTTTTCCAGAGGCCCTCACCCTACTCTGACTACACCCATGGTCCCTGTCTCAGGAAGTGCCTACAGAAAATGCAAGGCAGAATATTTGGAGTCAGAGCAATGTAACTACATGCAAGGAAACCCCCTACCAAAACTCTGTGTTAAACATTAAGCTCTAGGGTCATTCTTCAGTAAGATCAGTTGCTGTTCCCCAGATAAAGAAGAGTAGCCCATGTTGCTATTATGCTAACTCCTTGTAAGATTCATTTTAGCATGCTAAAAGGCCCAGGCCTATATGCTGTCTCTCCTCTTTCAGATCTTATGGGGTGCTTTTGCAAACTGGGCAACTAATTTAGCATGCAGACCCAGCTGTAAACAACATATTAAAAAGGAAGAAAAATTCTACCTTAAAAATAAGATTGCATTTTAACACCCAGGAAGTTTGGGAAGCAGAATTCTTAACTTACTCTTTAGCAAACAGACAATACCTCAGTCCACCTTGGGGGCTGGGAGGCTGCCTTTTGATATGCTTCTAGACCAGGACACAGGTGTTCCAGAGAGAGATTGGGGGTGAAATTCCTTGTGTTAAGTTAATTCGGGGTGTTCAGACACACATGACATGTCTACACCCCTAAACATTTTTTTTCATGTTCTCAAAAATTCCTCATCTGCCTATAAAACCCCTAGACAACACACCACACCGGACTCTCTTGTCCCCTCCTGGTGTGAGCCAGGAGCTCTGTCCTTTCACTTTATTTCTAAATAAAAGCCTGTACCTTGCTCTCCTACCTTGACTGTTTACTAAGCTCATTCTTCAGCTTCGTGAACAAGAACCCCGGCATCACTAATACCACTATACCTGTATTTTATTAAATTTAGTTTATAATCTTTTATCTCTGTCTAGTGAGCTACTCATCACCAAGTATTCCCACATGTGATCACATGCATGTGTAGATAAATATTGTCTGTACTTCTGTTAATCTGTCTGTTGCTAGTTATTCACAGTCCCTCAACAATTCAGACTAAGTTGGTAGAGGAAGACGCTTTCCTTAAAACAATTGTGACCAAGATTTGTTGGTGGAGACTCCATCCTCATTCCAGAGACTGAAACTGAGATCTTGGTATATCTGACCAAGGTGGCAAAAGTAAATTGCCCTAACTGTAAGACTTCTAGATCTCTACTTAGGGTCTAGTCAAGTGAGGGTAATAAGATCCTCTCCTTCTATTTTCTTTCCAAGATTTAGATTAGCAGAGAAAACACATGTAGGAACTGTTGGGAAGAAATTTGGTTCAGAGATTCAGGGAAGTCAGAGTGAAAGGTGAGGAAGGAATTCATTAAAATGAGAATAGCAGGGAATGGCAGATGCCTTAAAGGGATCAGAGAGCAAGGAAGAACAGACTGAAGAAAGGAAAGCTCAAAGTCCTGCTTTACATAAGGCAAATCCCTTGCCAACTCTTAAAGCCAGGGTCACCCGGCATCCACTATCTACTTGAAATCTGCATGGCATGGGAACTAAGTCCCTACCACTGCAGCATCTGGGGGGCGCTGCAGTGCACTGTGGAGTGAGATTATGTTCTGAGGAATTCCCAAAGGCAAAGAAAGGAGATTTTCAGGCAGGCTACTAAAAGACATGATCATACAGCTGCAGGCCTGTCCAGTGCACCCTCATGATGGGAACTTGCAAGCCCAAATCAGAGCTCTCAGTGGCCCTTCCCTACTTATCTGGAGTAGAACAGCGACAGAGTGAAGACTAGTGCTTACATCTGGAGAATGGAATGAAATGGGAAAGTGACAAAGAAGTTTACCACTGGAAGAGCACAGAGACAAAACATAATAGGTTGAGCAGTAATAAGTCTTTATTTAAGGCTAAAGGCACACACTCAAAGGAAGGGGAGTGTGGGCAACCTCAGAGAGGAGACCTCCTTAAGGTTTTATTGTTTGGGTTTTTACAGGGCCTCTTGGTTAAGGGTCAGTGTAAGGCATGATGTATACAAGTGATTCATAATTCACTTGAGGTTTTATTTTACGAATAGGATTATTTAGGTGACTATGTTGGTTTGGACCTCAGAATTATTTATCCACATAGGTTTATTTGTACTTCAGTGGTCTATCTTATGTCTTGGTTATAAAGTTTCTTAATTGGTTAAGGGGCTTAAAGAAGAGGAAGAACAACCTATAGATTAAGTTAAAAAATAAAATGGGCCTTTGTCACAGGATAAATTGATTTTACAATGGCATGACCCTTGTCCCATTTCCATGCCCTACTTCATGAGGCAGGGCAGAGAAGTCCTTGATTGACAATCTTTGGCCTTGGAGGCCTGATCTAATTTGTACAATGAAGATACAGGCTGTGCTCTAATACTTTTCTTCATGTGGGGAATTGTTTTTCATCTAGGGAATATCAGACATTCCAAATCACTCCTGGCCTGGGAAACTTCAACTAATTAACTAATTAACTCTGTGAATCCTTTCTGGATCTCTAGTTTTATCTGGTTAACTCTTTGAGGCCCTTTCAGTGGGCTTTACTGACTTTATTCTCTCTCCACCACACTCATGTATGTCTTTCTGCCTAACAGAACAAGTTCTTTGGGTAGTGTGACTCTTGGTTTGTGTATTCTTGTTATAGATCTTTCTCCCCCAGAGATAACTATATTATCCTATTACATTTTCACTCCTGAGAGCTTGGCTTGGATCCAGAAAGAGTGTTCTGTCTCTGGTTTTCCACATTCTAGGGGGCACAGATTGTTGGGTCTGCACACAGAGGTGTCCAACCATCAAGTTGTGGGCCTAAGAATTTATAGTTAGGCAGAAATGTGGGTAGACTGGGCACCT
Organism: Smutsia gigantea; assembly: GCA_032199065.1. NCBI lineage: Eukaryota > Metazoa > Chordata > Mammalia > Pholidota > Manidae > Smutsia > Smutsia gigantea. Next base: position 15,770 of record JAVSCE010013571.1, on the reverse strand, counting down.
CATTTTCAGCTGACATCCTACCAACTGTTGCCAACTCTCAGAGGGTTCATATATGCCTAAATACATGGTTACAGCCCATAAAGCCATTGTCATCTTTTCTCCTTTTCTTGCTAGTGCTGAACAGTCCTATCTCAGTATCACCTGCTTGGTGTCACTGATTGGTGGGTCTGTGATTGTGGTACCTTATTTTTGTGGGAGAAGAGACACAAATTTTCAAATACCATTCTCCCAACTTGTGGCAACAAAGGGTCTTTGATATCTTCTTTGATATCTTTGGGAGCTACTTTGGATTATGGAGGCTGCATCTTCTGTACCCTCTTTGGAAATGGCTTTTGCACCCATGGTTAAGTGATTAAAAGGATTTTTGATTTGAGTCACATTTTAGAAGCAGTATCTTTGGATACCCTAAATTACAAATGGCCAGATGATACATCTTTCAATTTAGAAAAGCATTTATATTTGAAATGATTTTGAGAGAGTTCTCATCTTAAACAAATATACTATTAGACCTATAGGAGGATCAAATTGAAATAAGGACAACAAAAAATAACATGGCTAGCCTAAATGACTCACTTAACAAAATTAAATAGCAGACATCAGATTTAGAATAAAAACTAAAATCCACACCCACCATAAACCCTCTTACCCATGATTATGCTGTAGCTATGAGACAGGGACCATGGGTGTAGTCAGAGTAGGGTGAGGGCTTCCAGAAAAAATAAGGCAGTATATTTACAGTCAGAGCAATGTAACAATGTGCAAAGAAGTCCCTATTGAAACTCTGTGTTAAGCATTATGCAAAGTCAAGATCACACTAATTCTCTAGGGTAAAGATACCAGACTAGGAATATAGACATCTTCAGTGAGATCAGTTAAATCTCAAAAGGCCAGGAGCAACTTGGCCTGGAATGTTTGAGTGTTCTGCAAATAAAGAAGGGTATCTCAGCATAACCTGTGACTTCTCTGTATCTCAACTATAAACAGTCCTAGCAAACAGACCAACCCAGCCCACCCTGGGGGCAGGGCAGGTGGTACAAGTCTGCATCCCTAGCCCTTACTCACATTTCTGAAAATCCTCAACCAAACTGACTATAAATCCCCTAGACAATGAACCAACCACAGACTCTCTTGTCCCCTCCTGGCTTGAGCTAGGAGTTCTGTCCTCTCACTGGGTCTCTCAATAAAAGTCTCTCCCTTGCTCTCCTACCTTGAGTGTTTGCGAAGTTCATATTTTGGCTCCGTGAACAAGAACCCTGGCCTCAGCTATGCAACATGACAGGTAGCTCTTTAGAGGAAATCCTTCTCACAAAAACAACAAGTGGCCAGATCTTCTTATAGGCCCTCCTACAAATGATCATAAAATGATCCATTTGGAGGCCAATATTCAAGGCCTGATAAGAGCTAACACAGAAGCCTTACCTCTGAAGGTTAATTAGGCTAAAGTGGAACTATGCACTCAGAGGGAAGGAATAAAATCTAAACCCTTTGTTGAACAATTTATGCAAACATTCCAAAGGCACATGTCTTTAAATACAGAATCCCAACAACACAGGAATCTTTTAATTTCCACCTTGGTTGGCAATCTGTCCTATATAAAGAAGCAAATTCAATGTACTTGGTTTGGTGGGTCAGTTTCAATGTTATTATTGAGGCTGCCATGAATTCTTTGAAGGATTAAAAGCTATTCTTACCTTAAAAATCAAGTCTTTACAAAAATAGGAATATGGTTCTAGGAGTAAACCAAAGTCCATCCATCTTTCTTACCAATCCCAGAGCCTCCTCTATTCATTTCAAGATACTTGCAGATAGTGTGACAAGTCAAGACATTGGAAAAGCGAGTGTCCTACACTTAATAAAATAAAAAACTGAAATAATTGCCCTTGGCTTCAGCCTCCTCAGTCTGGCTTCTCAGCGCTCTTCTCAATTAAGTCTCAACCTGGACCTATAAAAGCTGCAGACTCCCAATGCAAATAATGTTTTTGTTAAAATTCCCCTTGAAGTGGATGCTTAACAAAGCTCAGTACTGCCAGAAGAATCAAATGTTTGTCCCAGCCAAAATCAAATAAGAAGATATATCCCTACACACCATTTAACATCAGTTACTTCAGAAAACCTGCACGGTTTCTCTCAATTTAAGATATAAATTTTCTACCACACAAAACTATTTTCTCAAGGATTTTATATTTTGTATTTATACCTGACTCATGGCTAAAATCATAGAACAAAAGCCTTTAGATCTCTGTTTGCATGTCCTGTATGTTTACGCATGTGTATATATTATATATGTATATATGATATTTTCTTACTTCTGGGTGATATTAACAGGTGAATTTATAAAATCCTTTAAAGGTCCTCTCTTTTAAATTGACTTAGGAAAAACTGGACACATAAATTAAATTTCTCTGAAATGTCCAGAAATATAGGAACTGACCCAAATGCCTTTCAAGTTCACATGATGTGGATAAAACTTTGGTAACTAAGACTAATTTAATAGTGTTGGTTTAATAAACAGGTATGCCTTTAGAGTTGTAACCATTAAATATAATGTAGATATACATTTTTATTCTGCTGGGCCTACTAGTCAAATAAGCTGTACCTACTAAATTTTTAAATTACCAACTTACACATTTTATTTTAATCACATTGAGTCATTATTGTGACAAATTTTAATCAACAACAATTATGTCTGGTATATGTCTGCTGATTATTTTAAAAATCCTTTTGGTAACTTCAAACCTTAGTTATAAGAAATTAAGTTAAATAAATGGTATTCACTGAATATCTAGATTATTTGTAAATAAGATAAAATACTGAAATATTAATTACTAAAAATAAGTTTGTTTATATAGTTTTGGCTTCTTAATTTTACAGAGAATAAAGATATTTGGATCTGCTAATAAACATGTTCCTTTTGCCACACTGCAAAATTTTACTGTGGGGAAGCATATGCCTCTAGAAATTGTGAAATGTTATATTTGTAAATTTGTTAATCTTTTAAAGAATGCTGTAATACAACAAGGAGTTCACAATGGTCTACTCCTTTATTCTTTTTAGAAAATTAAGACTACTGAACACTGAAGTGCATAATTGATACACAATTATATAATATATACATATATATATAGTAAATGAAACTATCAGAAATATTAAGAATGAAAGGAAATAATTCTGCATGCAAAATATTCAAGGAAAGTAGGATGCATTTTTGATAAAGAAATGTATACAAAATATAAAGTATGAAGGATATGTTTTTGTCAAGGGAAAAAGGAGAGTAATATTACTTAAAGTAAAATGGCTGGTTGTTAGAGGGAGAGGAAAAGGCCTAAATGCATATAGAAAACCGTAGAATGTTTCTCAGAAAGGAATGTTATGTTGGATGGCGAAGAAGGCTAAGACTGAACAGCTTCATTTAAAAAAATTTGAGCTCAGTAGTGTAGTAATGCAAAACCAGAGCTTGTTTTCTTTTCTTGTTAAAATAATAAATTTTTACTAAATTATTGGTTTGCTTTTTTAAGAAATTATAAAAGGTTTTCTTTACCTTTTAAGTAATCACCTTCAAAAAAAGATTCTATCTTATCAGAATAATCTCTTGTAGTATCATTTCTTTTATTTTTTACAAGAACCAAGACTTCCAGCTTAAGAACAGCAGCAACAAGAAAACTAAGATATATATTTAATGTAACCTCATATATGTACTTTTCAAATATTTTATTGGCACTTTGTTAAATAGATAACTGTTATTTACCAGTGACCTATGATCGTATTTAGTCAAGTGTTCAAATCTTTTGAAATTTTTGACGACTTCCCAAAATAAAATTGTAAATGATATGTTGACCTTGAAATGTCTGAGATTTTCCAGAGGGATTCAGGAAAATGTCAAAGGATTTGTTCTCTCACCTTGTAACAAGAAAGATATTAAACTAATTGTTTATTTAATATATCATATTGTATTGAAATCATTGTCAAATAAGAAGAGATACTTAACTTTTCTTAGGTTATATTTGTATGCATAAAATGTCATTGTTTCAAAAATTGTATGAAATTCCTAGAAATTTGTCAATGTCGTTGCTATATATGACCTGGTATAATTTTACCAGTCATAATTCAAGTTATTAGTTTAAATGTTTTATGTCACAGAAACCATTAAATTTCATTGTCATATTATAATAAATTCTCATTAGATCTTTAATTATGGCCATTTCAAACCTTTTTTCATTTGTGGATAATTACTGTTTTACTCTGATACTTTTCTGAGAAAGTAATTCATTCTACACTGAGAGCTCTTGCAATCAGCTGTTAGCCAGAATGCTTCTTCTTCAATTTAGGACTGTCTCTAAGTCCCATGGAAAGGATTATGATAGGTATTCTGAGGTATCGACTTCTGATGACATTGGTTAAGTTTAAGATCATATGGCTGGACTAAGTAAAGATTTCCAGTACTCTAGTTGAGATGTTTAACTCATGTTCATGAGATGTTCATGAAGTTCTTCATGAAACTGCCTAACACAAGATCAGCAAGACTGGAATAGATTACTTGGAACAGAGTAGACTGAGAGAGCATGAATATGATTTTTATGGCCTTTTTTTGGAACACTGATGGTTCTTTAATATTTTATATTCTGTATAGTAGAAACCATTTTCTCTTTTCTTTTAAGATATCTAAAGTGTATAACAATTTAGTAAATTCTGTAAACATAAATGAAGCATTTTTCCTTCCTGTCTGAATCTTCCAGAATTCAGAAACTCATAGAATATTATCATTTTCCTGACAAAGTAGCTGTTTGCATAAGTACAGTGAGAATATTTTTTCATTGTAACAGGACATAATTGGCAAAATTGGTTATATTACCAAGATTTTGACTGGCATGTTATAATTGAGAATGATGTATGTATAATCAGATATAAGCAGAAAATTTTAAGGAATTATTATTGACATTGAGTCAACTCTTACTCCAAAGCCCTCTTGGTAAAACCATCCTAGTATCTGACTTACAGCGTTCCCATCATCATGGGTAAGAAAAGAACATCAATTTCTGGCAGGCTCTGGAAACAGGATATTTTGGGGACTTTGAAAGAGAGGAAATCACCCAAATCCATAGGTACTGCGTGTGAAGTCTGGTGGTGAGTTCTTGGTTTAACTGCCTGGCATTGAGAAGGCTTTTACAACTCCAATTTCAGATTCCTTATGAAAAGTTCCAAAATGACCTATGTGGTCAGTTACCATTCTTGCTTCACATAAATAAATGATCAAGCCAAATCTAATAAAACCAGACTTACTTTACAAAAATACATTTTCTTTGATTATAATTGATAAAAAATAAGGGTAACTGTAAAATTTTATATTTCAGTGGAAAACTGTAACCCACTCTTGTATGTTATTAAGTTCTAGTCCTCTTCATTGATTTTGAGGTATTTTTACTGTTACCAGCTGAGGTGCTGTTTTTTCCAGAATCTTGTCTTGGAGGTGACAAAGAATGAAGCCAGCAGATGAGAGTATGGAGCAAAGTTTTTAATGAGGAGTGAAAAGGAAAGAAAAACTGACTCCCTCTAAATGGGAGGGGCTGTAAGAGTGGAGGACACTGGGGCTTCAATGTCTAGGGTTTATAAGCCAAAAAGGAGGAAGTTTACAGGACTGGAAGGGGCTTCTTGCTGGGAAGACCCCTTTGTTTTTCAAACTGAATTCTCCAGATGTTCAGGATGTGGACCCTTGTTTCTCAAGCTGAATTATCTAGATGCCCAGGATGAATCTCCTTGTTTACTGCAAAGCCTTGACCATAGTCTCCTCCTGACTTCCCCTTACTAGGGCCACAAATTCTAAGGCTGCCTACATTCCACTAATTCCTGCCTCATTACCTCTTTGTAAACTGGATCCAGACATCTTGCACATTTTGTCAGTAATTAACATCTCCAATTTTTCTCCCAATCTCCTTACTTGGTATAACTGAGAACTAAAACTATTCTTTTCTTGAAGCTCCGCAAGCTGACACTGGATGATTTGATACATATGTCAAAGGATTTGTCATTACAATACTTTGGGCCACTTAGAAAGTTCATTGGAACATCTGCATTCTCCCTGCACTGTGCAGGAAGTAATCATGATTGTGACACTACTACCATCCTCACTAAAGATGCTTAAAACCCAACATGCTGAAATTTTTTGACTGGTTCTTTGCACTCAAAAATTGGGTTTATAATCTTCTCCAACCATTGATCTTTTTTTTTTCTGTTTTATCATTCTAGTCTATGCTCCCTTTCCCCTGTAGATTTCTTAACTCACAATTTCTAATCCAAATCTTCTCTCAACCTTGCTTCTTTTCTGTAAATTTCTAGGGAAGTTTCAGATGGGGGAAACGTTGAGACCCACTTATATCCCCAGCACTGGTATAAAGATTGTTTTAAAGTGAATACATTTGAGCAAAAGAAAATTCAGAAAGCAATATTATTTAAACTTCCCTTATCTGATTATATCAGAGCCTCTCAAAAACAGAGTTGCTAATAGCACAGCTTTGAGGAAGCTTCCTGTGAATTCAACTGCCATGAAGACAGACTTCCTATTCCCATTAGCATCAAAAAGCCCAATATAACCTTCGATGCTTTCCCAATGACTTCCTCTCTCATCCCATTTTGTTAAATTTGGTATATAAGCCTTTATCTCTGTCTATTTAGGGAGTTACTTGTAACTGAGCACTCCTGTGTATACTCATTTGCACATATAAGTAAAACATCTTTTCTTCTGTTAATCTCCCTATTGTCAGTTAATTCACAGGTCTCCAAACATTTTGGACTAAAGTTGTTGGAGGAAACCTTTTTCCTCTCAACAGTTCCATCATCCAGTCTTTCTAATTTTATAGCTATAGCATCTTCTCAACACTATTACAGAAAATTAAAGTATTAAACAAATGGAGTCCTGAATTGGATATGGAAAAGAACTTTTTTGTGTAACTTATAACCTCTCTCAGGGCAAAAAAATCACCTTTCCTAATAAAATGCTTAAATAATTTATTGATAGTCTATTGTGCTGCAGCTAGCTGATACCAAAGAGATGACTGTTAGCACCTCTTCTCAGTTCTGTGTTTAGTGACTTTATGTTGGTAGTTTGAAGTTGGGTATGGCAGAATATTTACATCACTGAAATCAGCAAACTCCATAAATCTGGGCTTCTTAGCATCATACCATTTGTCTCCCAAAGATGTTTGCTAAAAGTTACCAGTGTAGCATTGGGCCTAAATTATATTAAGAACTTCAGAGAAGTTAGTTCTCAATTCACTTGACTGATTGTCATCTTATTCACAACGAAGAGTCTAACGGCCTTCCATCAGTCACTTTAATCACTCTTTTTTTCATAAATGTCTCTACCAAAGTATCAATCTTTGTATAGGCCTGGATTTGGACTTTTGTAGCAAGTTTAAAACAAACCTTGATATGTGGTCATAACTAAATCTAATTGACTTCAAAAAAATGTAAACAGGTAGACTTGTCCTATGTTTTGGGAGAAATAGCCAAGTGATGAGTAATACAGTATGCCTGAGAATAGATTGAGCTTAAAGAGTACAGATAATCAGCTGAAGACATCTGTACTCAGCCAAGAACCAATCCTCTGAGGATCACTGAGAGTGAAGAAGCAAAGTGGCAACAAAGGTGAGATTGGAGTAGAATCATGAATCCATAATCTGAAAACGTTTCAGAAATAAATGGTAGACAGGTGGAAGATGGTAGTAGTGACTCCTGTCAATTCCTTTTTCCGAAAAGGTGTAATTCTATTTTGGAGTGATGCACTGATAAAGGTAGGAGTATTTAGGATACCTGGATATTTGCCTCTTTTGAATTTAGTGATCCATTGAATTTTTAAAGTTAATTTCAGCTAGATAATTAGGTGTAATTTTCAACTGTTTGATTTGATCTGTCCAAAATATTCTCTACTGTACACTCAAATACAAAGTGCACACATGCACATGCATGCACACACATATACACACATTTGTTTGTGTATATAAACAATTTTACATGCCTATTTGCATGACATCAAAATAATCTGTGGAAGTATTTTATAATCTGTTAAACAATGGCATCCTGCTAAAAAGAATTAACAGAATTCTAATACTAGCTTTAGCCAACTTGTATACATATTTCACTTATTAATTTATTAATATTCCATGTCAAACACAAAACTAAATCTGAGACAAAATTAACAATACTTGTTTATTTATAAGTTGTGGCAAGGATGCCCATCTGTCTTCACTTATGTTGAAGCAGAAGTTCAAAGATATTAGAGGGAGGGTAAGTTGTAGAGAATAAAAGTAAAATACTGAGACAGTCTCTGATTTGAAAGCATTCTAGGTCTTTAGATAAAATTGACAGTGTTAGGTTGGCTGCAAGGGGGAAAGCAATCAGTTTGGGGACATTTCAAAAATAATTTTTTGTAGTTTGTTTGTATAACCACTTTATGTAGTTTTCAACAACAGATTTATTTTTCATGTTCGTTTCAGATTCATTTCTTCATTTCACAAGGAATGCTAAACATTCAAGTTTATTTTCTGTGTATCTTTGCAATGGCCTTAACTTCCAGGCAGAAAGAAAAGTATATGCAAAGGTTCTTCAACAGAAACAAATAGAAGAAAAGGCAATGTGGAAAGACTAGACTAACACAAGGAACAGGCAATGTAAGAAGTAGGCTACTTAGGCCAGATTATGTAGACCATTGTAGACCATGGTGGCTGCTAAAATTTATTTTTTAAGCCACATCAGATGGCATTACCCAAATGCTTGGATGTATCTGAATGGAAAGGGGCTATATGTTGGTTGTTCGAAAAAGTTATCTCCCCTAATCCACTACTTGTTTAGGATAATTACAGCTCCTGCTCATAAGTCACCCATAGAACTGAATTTATGCCTATTCCTGACCTAATAAATCACGTTTTATCACCATTTTTTGTATCATGTCATTCAAAGAAACAGAAATGGCAAATCTCTTTTTTACCTTTTCCTGGGCTTAACAGCTAAACATAAATTGGCAACTTATCAAATTTTATGAAGTTCAAGTTTGAAAGGAGAATTGTTAGTTCTTTTTTCAGGTGACCATAAATATTTACAACTCCCATGTTTTATTGTTCATGCAAGTATTTCTAGGTTCCCCTTTAGTCAGTGAGTCATTTTGTTTTGTTCATATATCCTTCATTCTTTTGATTAGTGTATGCATGTGTGTGTGTGTATACAGATATTAGAATATTGGTTCCTTTGCCTTAGCAGAGTCCAAATAACAATGTCTTAACCCTGTGCTTCTCAAACTTTAATGTGCATATGGATCACATGGTGATCTGCATTAAATTGCAGATTCTAATTCAGTAGTTGTGTGAGGGGGTCATCAGATTCTACATTTCTTACCAACTTCCATGTGATGGCTGTGCTACTTCTGGTCCTTGGGCCAGCAAGTGTTTGCACAGCCTGATTTATTTTTTCTCAAGTGAAATACAAGCTAGTAGAAGGTTTAGGGGATAGAGCTTCTCTGCCTCACAATGATGCAGTTTCAGGCTCCAAATGCTCCATCCTTCTCCATGGGATTTGCCTCATCACCATGGTTGAAGCTGGCTCATTATCACTATGAGTCAGAAGAAGGTAAAAAGTACAATGGAGATACACTGCTTCTTTTTCAAGGATACAGCTACAAATGCAAATGTATTACTTGAGTTTATATTCTAATGGCCAAAATTTAGCTCTTGGCAACTTTTAACTCCGAATCTAGGAAATGTAGTCTATACCTCGGCAAAATTGTACCCAACTAAAATGTGAAAGATTCTATTACAAAAAATAAGGGGAGAATAAAAATATTTGAGTGTTTGATATCTTGATCTAGGTGATAGTTACATGAGTGTATACACATGTCAAAATGTATCGAGCTGTGAACTAAGATTTATGCATTTTATTGTATGCAACTTGAAAATTAATGAACTATCCTGAAAATAATACCCAGATAATGAGAGGGCTAGTAAGCATGCTGAAGGAATGAAGAATAAGTTAAGAATAAGTTCATCAGAGATGTTTTGAAGGCTGCCACAGTAAGTCCATTATTTTAAAGGTAATAAATTGCTATCTAAAGAACAGGTGGTGGTAATTTTATTTTTGACTTGCAATGCCAGATTGTTCATGATCTGAGATTCACTGTTGTATGGGTTTCTCTTGGGAGCTGTTAGCAAAATGATGTCCATTTGAGTAGGGGTGCTAAAGACTATCTTACGATATATATTTTATGAAAGTGCAACTAAATGTGATTAACTTAATGAAATAATAAGCCCTTATTGTCATCATTGGGGGACATTATGAATACATCATATCTTCTGCTACTAACAAAGTTTTTGGCCGGTTCCCCTTTAGACTTAGGAACAAATCCTCTAGAGTGTAAGAAGAATCTAAGCCAAAACTGTTAGTCATCTAACACTAAATGTTCTATGAAACACATTGTACCATGCCAATACTTTTCATTCAAAAATGAGATATAAAGGTACTCTTCCCTAATACAATATGGGACACTGACGGTTTTCCATTTTGAGGACTCAGCTTCAGGGCAGCAGGAGGTAATAAGGACTAGCATATAGTATTCATCAAGAATGAATTGAGGAGTAGCAATAATATCCTGTAGAAACAGACATTCTGAAACGCATATTAGATAATCTTGTACATTCAAGAAATATTTATGGGGCAATTCAGAGATCACTACTATCCTGTGTGAATTGGTGGAACCAAAAGTCAGGCTCATTTGGCTTGTTACTCTTACTCTGGTCCTTATTTGTATATACAGTTTGATGAGGTCCAGATAAGATTTGATTGCACAGAAATAGAAAACAATTTAATTACCACAGTTATGTGTGTATGAATGCATGTATGAGACAAAAAGATTGAGTATGTGCAAGCACAAGAGTCCTTAATTTTAGGAATGCATGTATGCTAGGGCCAAAAGATTAAAAAAGAAAAAGCATCTGTAACCAATTTCTCAAATCCTTTGCTAACCAAAGTGTGGCTCTCCAGCCAGAAACATTAATATAACATGGGAGCTTATTGAAATAAATAAGCTCAGGTTTTATCCAAAACTCTTGAATCAGAGTCCATAGTTTGTCAAGATCTTCAGGTGATTTTTATGTACATTAAAACTGAGAAGCACTGCAAAATCATTTTAACTATTGTCAGAAGTTTGTGTTTAATGTAATTAATATGAATATAAACTCAGGATTGTAGTATAGTCGTCTGATTGAAGGAGTGAATAACTGGGATTATTCAGAGATGTTTTGAAAAAGCAATCAGCCAATTATTAAAGAAGAATGTGATATTTAAAAATTCAGACAAATGGTGAATATATTAATGCTTATTTCCTAATTAGTCAATTCATCATCATATGAAATATATGTGCCAGAATTACTCTGGGTATTTTTTTTTTTTGACTAGCTTTGATAAAACTACAAGAAGTTTGTGGAAGTACAACTAAGCTTAATTAGGCACCGCAGTTTGAGTCACTGATTATAAATGACTGATCTGCATAAGGAGACTATATCTAAACAGGAAGCCTGACTCAGGCAGAACTAATTCTTTAGATTTTTTAGTAAGTTTGGTTCTATATGACATTTTAGCCTTCAGGATATTAAAGATTTTCATTTACATTTCTCAGAAGAGTTGTATTCACAAAATTTTGCCAACTTACTTTCAGTTACTTTTTATTATTTTTTTTCTTTCAGGAAACTATATTTACTATACTTAGGGTGAAAAAAGGGTACAGATACATAGCACAGAGCACACAGATATGACATTTTACTCATTCCTTAAAAACCTTCCAAACACCATTTAAATTTTGAATTTACTTGAAGAGTCAAACAGCTTTTACAAAATGACAGAATAGTTTACTTCAATTATCTCTAAAGCCTGTCAGGAAATTATAGTATGGGTACAGGTCTGTTTTACTTCTACTCCACAAGAATATGAGTTTTAGATAGCTAAATTTCTTGAATCATACAGCTGTTAAATGTAATTTAGGTATTTACTGCCTCTCTCAGAAAATTTGGTTGATTTTATTGAATTCACTGATCAACATAGGTTTCATGGCTACTGGAATATAGTTATAAATAATCACAGAATAGCTCTAAAATACTGATAAAACATACCTGTTCCATCTAACCTTTTGAAACTATTTGTCATGGACTATATGTACATAGTCATCTCTCATGACTATAACCAAGGGAAAATGAAGGATTCACTTTTGTTGTTGTTTTAGAACTAAAAGCTTTTATTTACAATAAAGAGAATACATTTATTTCATTCAATTCAGAGTCATAATTTTACAGTCAATGTAATGAACAGGGAAGGATTTCTTCATAAAATATTTGACCAAGGTCATTCCAAAGGCCAGAATATAGGATCTTTATGTGAAACTGAAATCTTTTCATGTTTATTATAACTACAGCACAGTATTTCAGCATTTAGCATTTATGATACCCCAAAATTCAAGGGTGTCCTAATCCCCTTTATTCACTGTGGAGCAGAGAGCTTTATTCCAGCAGAGAGCAATGGTAACCTGTATTCTACTTAAAAAAGAAAAACAAAGGTTATGGAAGAGTATTTATAGCAGTTTTCACAAAATTTCAAATTTAATTTTAATAAAGATCCTTTTTTTCAATCTGAGGAACTAGTACTTCTTCAAAGTAATTACTTTACATTTATATTAGTCATTGTGGGAGACTTTTAAAAATCAAAATCTGATAATTTGTGCATTATAAAAAAATAGTGTGTTTTTGTGTCAGAAGGAAAGATAATTAAAATACCATTTCTCAGTCTCAAACCTACCCTTCTATTATGTCTATTCTATTGCTATGGCTGGTACTCTGAAAACTACATTTCTTCATTGCCAAGCGATTCCTTTATATTCATTGCCAATAGAGGGTAAAATGAGAGAGAGGCTTTTGAAAGGCTAGAGAAGGAAAAGGAAGAAGGGTGACACTTACTTTGCTTCCAAATACTACAGTCATGTTCTCCATCCTGTAAGTGGCATTGATTCTAGGGACATGAAATTGGTTCTAAGGTGCTGTTACACATTTCCATAACCAGGTTTATTGAGATCCTTCTGAGTTACCAACACCAGCTAAGCATCAACCCATACCCTGCAGTCTAACCCAGCTTCATGGGAATACTCCTCTAAGCCTTTGGTTATAATAATTTCAAACTCTTCAATCTGTTCCCTGAGGAATGGAGTTGTAGCTGCTCCGTGAATTTACTATCTCTGTGAAACATCAGAGTTCTGATGATAAGGGACACTGTTTATCCCTCCTACCTTTTCAGTTTTCTAATACCTGCTAGCAAGTCTTTATATTATGTTCTTTCTTAAAATAATTGATATAGTATGTGCCTACTAATTGGATACTAACCAACATGCAGAGCCTGTGTTCCAGTGTCCAGTCCCTTTCAGTGATACAAGTGTAATTTAAAGCTATCAACAAGTATTAGTTAATTCTCTTTGCAAGATATTATGCTAGTTATAAGAGAAGTTAAAACTTTCAATGAGTTGTTTGTTGACAAAAATGATACTACATCCTAGTAGTTATGATCACCAACTTTGAAATCAGAAACATTGGCTTATTCTCATTTCTACCACACATTTGTTGTGGTATAACCTTGAGTACTTATTATATTATTTTTTAAAAGGTGAATGAGAGTGTTAGGCAGTATAGGACTAAAACAAAAACAGTATAGGTCTAAAGAAGAAAGATTTCTGAGGTAAGGTGGATTATTGATCACAAGTTTTCATTTCTTTGTAACAGGATTATGTATTTACACCATTTTACATAATTTACAGTGTTATCCTACTGTGGGTAGAGAGTACTTCCCCAGCCTATTAATATTATGCTTAGCTAAGTGACTTGCATTGGCTAATGAGATTATAGCATATGGGATAAGAGCAAAATCCTTAAATATGCTTGCTCAGTTTGGCTTGACATCTTGAATTCTTTCCCTTCGTGACAAGAGCATGTCCTCCATAATTGCGGCCCAAGGAAGCTGAGAGACATATCAAGCAGACCTGTATTGAGTCCACAACCTGAATCCAAATCCAGCTGTACCACAGCCTTAAACAGAACTGTCTAATCTACAGAAAAGCCACCCAGGTGAGCACAGCCTGGATAAGTCCAACAATAAACCTATGACTGTGAGAATAAATGTTTATTGTGGCAAGGTACTGAGTTTTAGAATGGTTTGTTACATAGCATTATATCTGCATAGCTGACTAATAATACCACTCTAGTTTAGGGTTCTTAGGACTATCATAAGTGATGGAACTTATATTAGCCAATGGATTTCAGGCAGGGCTCATACTACATTTAATTCACTTTTTTCTGTGTATGTTCAATAACCCTCCTATACATCAAAGATATATTCTTATTTTTGGATATTGTAATGAGCTTTTAAGTAAGAATCAAGAGAACTGAATATTAGTTCCCATTTTATAAATGACTCATTGAGTAGCCTTATTAGTTCCGGCAATTTACTTACTCATTCTAGACTTCTATGACTACCTAGTTCATATATGCTCTTTCCCCATACCAGCTTCTTTTCCTTTCAAAAAGTATTTTTAGAAGTGTTGATGTTTCTTCTAAATAAAACTTGCCTGAAAATTTATTGTTGAATAGATTTTTAAAAAGTGGAGTTCTGATTAAAGCAAAGATGGAAGCCAGTTCAACTGAGATACAGTTTTCAGGAATGATACTCATATATTTTTTAAAATCAGAAAGCATGCATAGACACAGGGAAGATGAAAAAAATAGAAAAGGAACACACAACATTTTGGAATTTGAGGGATGCTAATAAACCCCAATTGCACCTAAGAAGCCTTCTCCCATCCTTTTTCTGGGACTTAAGTTCCCATTAGCAATATAACAAGGTAGACTTTCTAGAGAAGTCATGTTAAAAATTGGGCCATTGTCTTAAGTGTGGTACTAATGGTTAAGTGACAATATTAAGTTGAACCCTATGAAGTTACTGGGTTTTTCCACTTTTGGTCCACAAAAGTAGCAATTTTGCATGATTGAAATGAATATTAGACAAGACTAGCATGATGGGTAATATTGTTATATGCAATAAACATGTTTCTGGATGATTTATTTGGGTAATAGCATAGGTAACCAGCTGTCACATATCATTGTATGTTTTACATAAGAAATACAAAAAAAATAAGTTAAGATTTGGTGCATGGATAATAGTTTCTGAAAAAATATTTCAGAATATCGAAATATGTGACTGAGTATCAAAAGGTATAGATAGCGCTGGAGGACTTCACATAAAATTTTGATTTATGCAACAGATTTTGAATAAATCATGGTAATGTGAGTTTTGTGTAGAGATAAAATTTCTCTAGATGGGGAAAGAGGAGGAGTAAAAGGAGGAGTTATTTGTTCTGTTGTTAATATGTGTCCTTGATAAAAGTTGCGATGTCCTCCCACTCTCCAGATGAAGACTTGTAAAGGAGCATAGAAACCACTACTTGGTCTGTGAGATTCTAAAGTAGAAAATATCTGTACCTTATTTTTCAGTAAAGCTTATAGAAGGTGCCAAGTCTTATAGCAGTCCCTGTTGCAGAGCAGAACAAAAGATAAACAGAGTAAAAATATCTTTTTGGCTTGTTCAGGATGAGATGGCTTATGAAAACAAACATAAAATTTCCTCAGAATCTACAGGACAAATATCTAAACATTTTGTGTTTATTTCAAGAACGGTGTTGAAGTGACTTCAGAGAAGAGAAAGAA